>MU191985.1:1018-32128 GCA_016904865.1 Pissodes strobi
TCCGCGAATACATTCACAAAGAATCCCCCTTCTTTGAATGAATTTTACGTCTTCCGCATTTGTCAAATTCGACCTTGACGGCAGCCAAAATCATTACTGTCGCGAGACACCCGTAAACCTGTCTCTCGATGACAGAAGTGTAGTAACAACATGGCGGAAGTGAACATACGTCGGTCACGTAATGTCGCCTCCTTTATATTTTATCTCGATGCATAAAGGCCATCACAGACACTTCGCGTAACACCGTAGCATAAGAGCATAAGGGTTTTCGACCAATCACAGCCGATATATCGAACGACATAATAACTTTTGCATAAGAATTATCCGTAAGAATGAATAAGTACGGAGGTTGTGCTATGCGCGGCCAATTAAACACTCTTGTTTTACTCATATGTCCGTTCTATATATCGGCTGTGATTGGTCGAAACCTTTATTATGCTCTTATGCTCCGGTGTTAAGCGACGTGTCTGTGATTGCCTTAAGCATCACATCAAGCTCAATGCTCCATGTCCACAACGAATGCACAAAAACAAAAGATAGACTTTCGAAAACATTCCCTGCGATAGATTCGTCTTTTCGGGACTCATCAGAGGAACGTGTGTGGGCTTTCGCCCACGAGAACCTGACTAGCTATGAATCTTATTGATGCCCTGCTGCACCTATGGGAAAGAAGACCTTCATCAATCGTCACTCGAACTGAAAAAGCTCCGTCGTCTGGACAAGCCCCGTGTTGGGCTATATGTGAGAAGATTGGATCAGCAGAAAAAACTACTCCGAGGGCTAATACCCCATATCGGCATTACATTATACAGTGATCAAACAATATTTGTATCCCATGCAAAAATTGGAATACAAATATTGTTTCATCACTATGTTTCGTACATGCATACAGTTTTTACTCTTCATTTAATTATATTATACTACTTTTTCCGTTGTCTCCGGGGATAAAAATGCAATGTAATAATTCACACTACACCCAGAGCAATGCCAGGAATATTCCAATTCCTGGTTGGAGACATCTCTCGAATCACATCAAGCTCAATGCTCCATGTCCACAATGAAAGCACAACAAGAGTGAGACTTTCGAAAATATTCTCCCCGATAGTTTCGTCCTTTCGGGACTCATCAGAGAAACGTGTGTCGCCCACGAGAACCTGACTATCTATGAAATTTATTGATGCCCTGATGCACTTATCAGATACAAGATATTCATCAATCGTCACTCGAACTGAAAAAGTTCCATCGTCTGGATAAACCCCTTGTTGGGCTATATGTGAGAAGATTGAACAGCAGAAACAACTACTCCAAGGGCTAATACCCTTACCGGCATTGAATTATACTGCTAATTCCATTTTCTCTGGGGGTGAAAAATGCAATGTGATTATTCACACTACACCCTGAGTAATGTCAGAAATATCCCAATTTCTGGTTGTAGACATGTCTTGAATCACATCAAGCTCAATGCTCCATGTCCACAGTAAAAGCACAACAACAAGAGTGAGGTTCTCGTGGGCGAAAGCCCACACAGGTACCTCTGTTGAGTTCCGAAAGGACGAAACTATCGGGTGGAATATTTTCGAAAGTCACTTTATATTATTTCTTAAATCGTCAGAAAACCATACATTTGATTATTCAATACACGAGGTAAAATTAAAGCTCTAAAATTCCATTTTATATTGCTGAAGAAGTTCATCGAAAAAAAAAAAATGGTTAGCTGCCGCTATGCCAGAATGTACAGAATATTTTCAATAAATAGATCTAGTTGACTCTGGATAACTGTTTTAGTTTTGCTACCACTAAAATGGGCAGAAACAGTATTTTCGGCCGCTTGAGATATATAAAGAACCAAATTTTTGTCTTTAATAGTACATTTTATCGCTTGAAGGATAGATAGTATTCATTATTCTAAGTAAGAGTGACGTTTTGTGGCACGTCTTTACAGCCTCGCGGCAGAAAGTACCACTTTTCCTCCAAATAATACAATGTATTATTGACACGCGGTCCTCAAGTATTTTCCAATACGTACTTGACTTTCCAACACCTTCTATTGCTAAACACATTGCGTTTGCTAGTTACGATAACATAAATATTATATATTGATTTTACCTAAAATAAGTAATTAAGTAAATCATTTTAAGTTGAATTTTTCCGGAACTTAGTTGTCTACCTACTTAAGTATACCTGCATTAAATCAACATTTACCCCTTTGATAGCATCCGCTTTGGCTTTCAGTGCTTTCACCAACGCTATTTACAACAATGTTTTCAAAGATAGTCAACACAATTTATGAGCATGTTTTTAACAACTTTCAAAATAAACATGCTCAGATATTATTATACGTAAGAAACCCTCCTCCCCAAATGTAGGAAATAACACAATCTACCATTTGTTGTTTTAAAATAGCAAAATATGCAATATTGGAGATAATTAAACCATTGTGGTATGAACTTACTGATAATAAAATAAGCAATATACTTGCACAAGTATCTCGCATACCTTTAAATCAATAAAAATATCATCTCAAATTCTTATGCCAGGTAAATAGTATTGATAAAATATATTTTTTGATAAGATAAACTGCTAATAATTCAATGTCGATAGTCATAGAAAATTATTGTGCCACCAACAAAGCTGTCAGGAATAAAAATAGGGTAAGTGTAAGTTGTATATCCTAGTTACGTGTTAGAGTAAATAGAAGTTCAGTTGAATGCACCGTGCCGTTTCTTCTATAATAGCAAAATGCACATGATGATTAGGACTCGGTGGTTTAAGATGAGCCATTGGGTTTTCTATGATACTTATTCTCTCCAACAACAATGTTTAAACCCCGCGCAATTTCTTAATTATTTTATCAGATATCACGTTTTCTACTAAAAATATTTTTACAAGTTTATTTGTAAATTGAGATATATTCTCAATGTTAATATATAGATTTAGTTTTTAGCTAAATTAAGTTAGAATATTAAAATAATGTCTGGGATATTAATTAGTAAAATGTAATGTGGTGGATCAGAAGTGATTATAACATTTTATTAAAACGAACTATTATTTTTATCAAAAATTTTATTTTATAGCAAGCAATGATCTTTGAAAATTTATTTGCAAATTGAACTTTGTTCTCTTGTTCTCTATACCTACCCTGCACCTATTACTAATTTCCTTAATAATGAATGCTAGATATTCATATATACAAAAGGTAAATACTGTGAACTACTACTTGCAAACTAATGAGGGTTTTTACTGAATGGTTTTGGGGCTTCTTATAAATGCGATGGTGTGGTGTAACACTAATATACAGGGGCTATAAAACATGAACTTTAGTTTTTAGCTAAATTAACTTAGAATATATTATTTCGAGTATTAGTAAAGTACAATCTGATGGTCTAAAAATCATTACATCCAACCAATTATTATTTTATCATCAAATATCTTTTATAGTACTATGAACAGAATTTATAAGACTTTTGAAAAAAAAATAAAATGTTGCAGATTTCCTATTTTTATTTATTTGTTAAACCAATAATTAATAAACATATACTAGCCATAAATTTCTTAAAAAATATATATTTGTTAAATAATTTCTTAAAAAATGTTCTGTTTAAATTATGTCATAGCCACTGTTGAAAAATGCGAAACTAATCAAACCTCAGATATAAACCAACCCTAATATCTTGACACACAGTGTCACTGTCAGTGTAATCAAAAGTCGAGAAAAATATAGGTTGTTATCGGTCCGGCAATTTATGTTTAATTATAGTATATTAAGTATCAAGAACAGTAAGGACAGTTTACCGATCGACGACAATGTTTGGCGACTGAGCGAAGCGAAGTCGCCAATATTGGAGGAGATCGGTAAACTCCTTACTGTTCGAGATGCTTATACTATTTTTTGTACGCCCATTATGAACACAAAGACATTGACTAAGCAAATATCTTGATAATGGCAAAAATTGTGTTTTGGATAATTATTTCTGCCCTGTAGATTCACTAAACCCTAGGTGGGTTCTGTTACTATGGATACGTTTGTAATTTTACTTTTTGATGTCACGATATTTGACAAACGCATGACTATTATTATATCAGTAGTGTAGAAGTATGAGTGAGTCTGAGAACGATAATTCTGATATTGAAGAGGCATGGGTAATAGGGTGCTCTTCAATAATTCCGGAGAAATCAAAAAATCGTTATGAAAAGACGTATAAAGTTTTTAAAAAGTGGTTTGAAGACAATCATGGAAAGAGCTTAAACGAAAAGCTTCTGTTGGCATACTTTGTTCAATTTTAGGTATTTTTTGGAGCATATTTAGAAAAAAAACGAAATATTTTTTAAAAATAGTCTAGTTTTTACAAAATACTGATGTTTCAAGAAAGGATCATTTAAAGATGATGCATTTTTTCGACAAATTGTATATATTTTACTTACCGTTCAGCTGAACGGTAAGTAAATTACTTACCGTCGCGTTTTTGCTTAGTAACCAGTAAACTTAACCTACCGTTCTAAAACCAAGCACGGTAAACAATCCGAAATAGCATGGGCGTACAAAAACGTATTATTCCTATTTATGTATTACAATCATTTTGATGTTATCATATTGTTCTTCAGTTGAGTAAAGAGTGTTTACGTACCCGGACAGTATTATTTATTGACATTTTGGTGCCGAAACCCGGGAACTCGAGCTGTGGAACTTTAGGTGATTGTTTTGTTTAACGGACAAAGAAAAACGAACAGTAACGAAAATGGATCAAGTAATGCGAGCTACGTGTCGTGCGCGTTTAACGAAACTTATTAATGTTGCTAATGAGTTAATAAAAGCGGACACCTTCGATGTTCGGGAAGCTATGGTGCTTGTTACTAGAATTAAAGCAACGCAGGACAGTTTAAGTTGTGCTAACGAAAAGTTAGCTCAAAATATCGAGAGCGATCAGTGTGAAGCCGAATGTGCCAAAATATTGGAATATGAAGACAGTGCTGTAACGGCAATTGCTTGGTTGCAGCATCGTATCGAAGAAATGAAGACAGCGGCTGGTGGAGTCAGGGCCGGATTAACCATTGAAGAGGCCCTAGGCTAAAAAAATCTTAAGGGCCCCCTATCCAGAGCATTCAGCATATTTTATGGTAGGGTAGACATTTTTCTTTTGATAAAGTAAAATGTGAAACAGAAACAAAAATAGTTTTTAAAGATATATATTATAATAATATCTTGATTTAAAAAATACGTTCTTATTTTAAAAAAGAACACAAAAAATCAAAGAATATTTTAAAACATTAACACACAACCTTTTCGTTAAAAAAAAAGAAAATAATTAGATAGTGGTGTGTACTCAAATGAATGCTCGTTTTCTTGATTTTTGGGTCGCAAAAATCTCAATAATATTTTTAGTAGGAATTTTATTGAGAAGATCGTGTTAGAAGCCAACAAAGAAAGTTGATTAGTGTTTTCATCACCTAATGAATTTCTTTTAGGACTTCTTACCCTTTCTAATGTAGAAAATGGTTAAAAATATCCTTAACGCAATATCTACGTTTGGAAAACTACACGTTTATTTTTTTTGTCTTATAAACTTTAACATTTCCCTTGGATTGGTAATTTCTAAATTAATTCCTGAGATAAAATATTTAAAACGAATATATTCGGCTCCTAACCTTTGGTCTAAATGGTTTGGATAGTGCTCTTGGAGCACATTTGCCTGTAATATGATATTCTCTTCAGAATAATTTTCTAAATATAAAAACCCAAACATATTTGAAACGTTAAGATAAGCAGTTAGTCGCTTCTTGAGTTCCGCAAGAATGTTATCCATTATAACATAAAAAGTATTTATGAGCATGTTATATTTACCACTGAATTCAACTTCACCCTATTTATTTTCGTCAAATTGTTGTTTTCTACTTTTTTTACATTATCGGATTTGTATGTGGAACAGTTTGTTAGTTTTTTGACACATTCTTCGTAATATGCAAAACGTGCTCGTTGTTGTAAAACATGTTTAATAAGTGAATCATACAAATTAACTGCTAAGGAAACATCGATGTCAGTAGCTTGTAATGATTTGCTAACCTTATTAGACTCTGGTAAAATATCGTCCCATAATTGTAACAAAATCCCAACTTCCAATTCCTCGAACCGATTTTTAAGTCCTTTTGCTTGAAATTTTGTACTATTGTGCTGTGAAATATCGTTTTCGATGACTTCTAATGATTCTTTAAACGCAGAAAACCCTAAATGAATTGTTTTACAAGAATCCGCGCGAGCAGACCATCGAGTAACAGATAATTTTTTTGGAACGAGAGTATTGGGAATTTTATTGAGCTGAGTGAGTCTGTCATTATTTGCCACCTATCCCAACTAGCAAATATAGTTCCCAGTCCTTTTTAAAAAGTCACTGCCCCTAAAGTATAGTTCCTAGACCCACCCTGCCACTTAAAATGTTACTCTATAAGGAATAGCCACTTTGAAGTATATTTCGAGAGTGACCGGTTAATGCCTACCCACCATAAAAGTGGAAAATAAACACCCCGATTGCAAGTGGCTAACATGTAATTTAAAGAAGTGGCTGGAACTACCCTAATCTTCGAATATGACACCATAAAAGACCAAAAACTTTATAGTAACTTTTTAAAGTAGCGGGCACTAACAAGTGCTACCATAATGCTTCCATTAAGTTTTTGTTACTTTATAGTAACAATTTAAGTTACGGGGTAGTGACGGCCACGACACCTAGTTACTTCTAATTTATAGTAGCATTGAAAGTAGCAAAATGGTTACTGCTACCTTCCTAGGTCACTATAAAGTTATTGTTTCTATAAAGTTGCCTCTGGGTAGTTGCAATTGTCACTTTATCAATCCGAAGATTTTAAAGTTCCAAACGGGTTGGGTTGGCCTAATATATTATCGTTCCCGGTACTCTGTGGAAGCATATGGAACTATAAATATTTTTTTCTTCAAACGTCAGTAAACCCGTCATTACTCGACTGTGTAGGCGGCCGTGAAGTTTCGTTTTTCCTCCGTCGGAGCTTTACTTTTCACTTTTCCGCCGGCGGAGGTAAAAGTGTTGTCATAGCAACATAGATACAATACAAACAGACAACAAAATAAGCGTCAACAACTCAAGATTTATTACACTACAATTTCTATTTATCACTCAATTTGTGACCGCATTTCTAAAAATCACTAATTTAGGAACAAATTGGTTATTATTTGATCGAACTTACTCAATAACTGCTTATCAATACGGAATTAAAACGCAATCGGAGACGCAATCTTAAAAAAATAATTATTGTTGACAGTGTCCACTGACAGCTTTATGTTACATTATATTCACCGACACCGGTCTAAGCAAGGCCACCTACGACCGTGGTCTAAGCCGCCTTGCGAACCCATTTATCTTTAATAATAATTAGATATTATTACTATTAAAAAGAGATGTTTTTGCATTAATTTGTCGACATTTGAAGAAAAAACAGCATATTTTATTTGGAGGAAAAGTTACTTTTCATGGCTTGCTCTCTATTACCAGCCTCACTCCGTTCGGCTGTTAAACACGAGCGCGCCATGAAAAGTATCACTTTTCCTCCATATAAAATAATATACTATTCGGATTAAACGGCCATATTTTTTTCATGACTTTTCAGACGAACAGCCCAATGGCTCAAACATTTTGCGTTTTCAAGCTAAATATACCTAGACTAAAGCTTTTTTCCTTAGTTATTTTGATATTTTTGACGGTGGACTAATATTTTCATGTTTCACGCCAGATTCAAGCAAATTATTATTTTTTTATTTTATTACTACATCAGTTTCTATTGCAAATAATATAATAATTTGAAATATTTTGAGAGGCGCTCGAAAATTTTGTCATATAAACCCACTATTTTATTCAGTAAAGTCGATTGCATTTTGGAATTTACCTGCAAAAGGAGTTAAAATCGCATGGTAAATAACAAAACATAATAATGGCTTCCATAATTATTTTCTATCATGACATTTATTTTTATGAAGTGTGAAATTGCATGAAGAGGTCGCTGCGAATAAAGTTTAACGAAAGTTCCACATATCGGTGGAAAACACTTGGCTGCTACGAACCCGCGACTAGGCAGCTTCGTAACAGATAAGTCGCATTCACCAGTAGGCTACTTTATAGTAACACATCATAGTAACTCTTTTGATGGCAAAAACTACCCAAGACACTACCCGGCTACTCAAAATCTTTCCCCATTTTGGTCGTAGCTACTTAGCAGCTACGAATATACGACGTAGCCGCCAATGGTCACCGCCCACTTTCTAGTGGCTTTGATAGTAGCAGTTAAGTATCTGCCACTATAAATGCTAGTTGGGATGTGTGGAAGCTGAAAAAAAATTATAAAATTTCTTCTAAGAGCATAAAAAATAAAAATGAAACACGTGGCCATATTACAACACTCAGCTGCACAAGTTCCTACCAAGTTAAAAGAGTGTGCCGCACAGGAAACAAATAATGCTAGAGGATTCTTTTTTTAATGAGAGCTTGCAATCCTGAATGTTAACCGGACATATTATTGGCATTGTCATCATAAGACTGTCCCCTAGAGTCTTGAATATTTACTTTTTCTTAATTAATTTGAGATTCAAGATTCAAGGGCCCCCGCAAGTCAAGGGCCCCTAGGCTGTAGCCTACTTAGCCTATTGGGTAATACGGCCCTGGGTGGAGTCCCAATCGGAGCTTTGGCGGCGAATAACGCGGCGTTTGAAGATGGAGAGCGTCGGCAGCCAGTGGCGGAGAATTATGAAGCAGGACAACTACGAAATAAAATGTCGGTGAGATTACCAAAATTAGAGTTAATTAAATTCGACGGTGACTATCACCAGTGGCCTGCTTTCTGGGAGCAATATAATTCAGCTATTCACTCAAGTACTTCTCTTAACGAATCCGATAAATTTACATATGTAAAGTCTGCTTTAAAGGGTAATGCAGCTGTAATAGTTCAAGGCCTAACGACTAGCAAGAGCAGCTATAACGATGCTATAGAGCTACTTACTGCTGAATTTGGAAACACGGAGAGAATAGTCTATACATATATTCAACAGTTATTATCTTTAACTCCAATAAAAAACAAGTCAGATATTTTATCGCTAAGGAAATTGTATAACACCGTAGCAAAAATTACGAAATCATTGCAAACTTTAGGAATTCCTCCCAGTAGTTACGGGATGATGGTCAAATCGATAATTTTAAAAGTTTTACCGTTTTCCATGCGAATCGATTTTACTAAACAACAGGCCACTGATGATATTGATAACGCTCAAGCATCTGATATACAATCAAATGTCTGTGGAGCCTCGGTTCGTTCTGCCGCGTCATACGAACGTCAAGTTGACAAACTTTTATCGTATATTAAATTAGAAGTTGACTCTGTTGAACAAGCGCGGATTTTATCAGAAGAAAAATCAATCGAAAATTCGGAATACAAACGCGATAAGACAAAGTTTCAATGGAAAAGCAAGTCCGATAAAGACAGTTTTTATACAGCAGCGGGTTTATTTACAGCGGCGAATGAAAGGTGCTTATTTTGCAAATCTAACGAACATTCTTCGACAAATTGCAATACACTAATGACATTACAAAAGAAGAAAGACATTTTAAAGGAAGGTGGTCGGTGTTTTAGATGCACTAAAGCTAACCATAATTCCCGTGCTTGTCATACAAAAATATCTTGCTTAACGTGTAAAGGCAAGCATGCAACCTCTATGTGTGATCCAGATTACGTAAAATTACGATACGATAAACAAAATAACGGTCAATCGGAATCAACAAACTTGTTCGCTAACGGAAAATTGGCCAATATTTACTTACAAACCGCATGCGCGCGTATTTTAACGGAGAATGGAGCGGGTAATCAGCCCTTTATACGGCTAGTGCTAGATGGTGGAAGCCAATTAACTTTTATCAAAGAATGCGTGTCCAGACAGTTAAATTTGCCCGTTATAGGAACTGACAAAATCGCGATTATGGCATTCGGAAAAAGTGGAAAGGCTCCAGGGCGTTTGTGCAAACGTGTATCATTGACACTGCAAGGTGTGAATAAAGATAATACACCAATTAAAATTAACGCTGTGGAGGTACCAGAAATATGTTTCGACTCGTTGGTTCCCCCTTCCGGAAATGATCCGAAAATTCAAAGGTTTAGTCAACGTAATCAACTTGCGGATATTTGCCCTCCTAACTTTGAGGTTTTGCCCGGAATTTCGATACTAATAGGTGCTGACGAATATTGGAAAATTGTAGAAGAAGAAGAAGTAAAGAAGCTTTCAGATACCTTAACGGCGATCCGTACAAAACTTGGCTGGACTATTCACGGAGGAAGCAATGAAGATGCCTTTGCAGCCAACATGGTGAACGCTTTATTTGTACAGGCACAAGACAATGATATTCAAGAGTTGGATATCAAAAACTTTTGGGATCTAGAAACCATTGGCATCAAGCAACCGGAAAATCAGTCGAAACTTAATACTGATCGTTTTATAAGTGAAAATGTATCATTTGGAAGGGATAGATATACAGTAGCTCTACCCTGGATTAACGAAGGTTTTCAACTTAACTCAAATTACGACACTGCTTTATATAGAATTAAATCACTAACGAAAAAACTTATTCGAAACGATAGACTACATGAATATGACTGTGCAATGAGAGAATATTTAAAGCATGATTGCGCTGAACTAATATCTAAATCTACTGACAATAGTAAGGCGTATTATATGCCGCACAGGCCGGTATATAGGGAGGATAAACACACAACTAGGGTTCGTTGTGTGTTCGATGCTTCTGCACATCTGCCAGGATTTTATTCATTAAATGACTTACTTTCTCCTGGTGAAAACTTAGTACCTTTGCTCCTAAAAATTTTGATCAATTTTAGGATTGGTAAAATCGGACTTATTGCTGATATCGAAAAGGCGTTTCTCCAGATTGAGCTTAGCAAAAATGATCGAGATTCCCACCGATTTTTGTGGTACGCAGAACCGATAGAAGACGTAGGGAAACTACCAGATATCGCTGAATATCGTATGAAGCGTGTAACATTTGGTGTTACATGTAGTCCATTTTTATTAGCAGTAACTTTAAGAAAACATTTAACACATCAGCCTGAAGAATTCAAAGAAGTTGCTGACCTTTTACTAAAATCATTTTACGTTGACGACTTGATAATTTCAGTGGATGATATGGATTTGGCTTATCAAATATATGACAAGGGAAAACGCATTTTATCGAGAGCCAACATGAACTTGCGAAAATGGGCTACAAACGAGGTCGGACTGAAGGAGATCCTTGAAGACGAGTCAATTAACAAAATAAAAAAGGTCCTTGGTCTCACATGGTTTACCGGAACAGATGAATTAGGCCTAGACATTAAAAAGGTTTTGAACACTTTCCTAAAACAACATCCTGTTGTTACGAAACGCAAAGTCTTGCAAACAGTATCCAGAGTTTACGATCCATTAGGCTTTGCGTCACCGTTTATTGTTAGAGCAAAAATCTTATTACAAGAAATTTGGAAAAATAAGCATGACTGGGATACCACTTTGCCAGATGATCTAGTAGATGAATGGACAAAGTGGACTAATGAGTTACCCGAAATATCAAACTTTGTTTTGCCAAGATCTGTGGTTCAGTCCTCCAAGCATTATACAGAACTTCACGTATTTTCGGATGCCAGCCCTTATGCATATGGAGCAGTTGCATATTTGAGGTCAATTAATGAAAACTATGATGTGAAATCCCATATTTTAATAGCCAAAAATCGAGTGGCGCCAATCACCGAAAAGGGAGATAAAGCACTAACATTACCTAGGTTAGAACTTACAGGGGCACTTTGCGCAGCAAGGTTACAAAAGTTCATACTAACGAATCTAAACTTCGAGATTTTGGCCTGCGTTTTGTGGACAGATTCGAAGATCACACTGCACTGGATAAATGGAAGAGCTAATAGATGGAAACCATATATTGCTCACCGGGTGTCTGAAATTCAAAACTTGACTGTCGGAGAATGGAGGCACTGTCCAGGACTAGAGAACCCAGCCGATTTACTAACGAGAGGTATCAAAGCGAAGGTCCTTGTTACATCTGAACTTTGGCAGTTTGGACCCGAATGGTTGACGAAAGGAGAAAACGAATGGCCTAACAAAGACAATAGTGAAATCACTTTGGACGAAGTGGCAGTTTACTTTGTACAAACTGACGTTCACGACAAGTACCAAGAAGATATTTTTCCGATGGAAAATTATAGTAGCCTTGAGAAAATTCTAAGAAGAACGTCTTATGTAATTAGATTTATCGACCATTTGAAAAATCCAAAAACAAGACAAAAAAGTAGGAACGTGACCGTTAAAGAATTGCAAAGGAGTGAAAATTATTGGACAAAACTGACTCAGCAGAAAAATTTCAAGGATGAAGTGACATCACTGAAGATGGATAAAAAACTTGAAACGACTTCCAAAATTTTAACTTTAAACCCATTTTTGGATGAGTTGGGAATCTTACGTCTAGGCGGTCGACTTCAAGAATCATTATTGTCATACGATACAAAACATCCAATCATCCTACCTAAAAAATCTGGGATGACTGATAAATTAATTTGGAATTCCCATATCAAAATGAAGCATGGAGGCGTTAACGCTACATTAACCGATCTGAGAAAAAAATATTGGATCATACAGGCTAGACAGCGTGTCAAAACTGTTCTACATTCTTGTCTAAAATGTAGAAAATTGAGAGTAAAACATGCTAATGAACATTTTGCCCCATTACCGAAGAGCAGATTGAACACGGTTGCTCCATTCCAAGTAACCGGTGTAGACTTTGCAGGACCACTTTTTGTGAGTTCAGAAGCTTGCAAAACAAAGGTGTACATAATGCTACTAACATGCGCAGTCGTGAGGGCCATACATCTAGAACTTGTTCCAAATGTAACGACAGAAAGCTGCATCAGGGCGTTGCGCCGATTTATTTCGAGGAGGGGAGTACCAGAAATCATGTATTCGGACAACGCAAAGACTTTCAAAAGAGCATCAATGGAATTAACCCAACTTTCACAAATTTTGTGTGAGCAAGATGTACAAGAGGAGGCCACTAAAAACCACATCGAGTGGCGTTTCATCGTTGAACGAGCTTCATGGTGGGGAGGTTTTTGGGAAAGGCTTGTTAAAACCGTCAAAGATGCTCTAAAGTTAACTTTAGGCAAGAAAAGTATTGATTATGATGAACTTCAAACTACGTTAACTGAAATAGAAGCTACAATTAATGCAAGACCACTAACCTACATTCATGACGATATAGAAGATTTGTTAATATTAACTCCAGCACATTTCTTACTGGGCTCGAGGAGCTGTGGATTTTCTATCAACATCAACGACCCGGACATCAAAAGAAATGACGTGTTAAAGCAATGGAAATTAAGGAACGAACTAGTACAAAAATTTTGGAACAGGTGGACTACGGATTATCTACAACAACTAAGATCTGCAGCTCATACGAACGTAAATGTCAAATCAACTTGTTTCAAGGTTGGCGATATCGCACTCTTACATGACCAAAATAGACCTCGCTTGTCATGGAAAATGGCCAAAATAACACAGGTCTTCCAAGGAAGAGACAGCAAAGTTCGAGCGTGCGAGGTGAGGCTTCCGAATAGAACCCTCCTTAGACGACCCATTCAGTTGTTGTACCCGTTGGAAATCACTGCCGCCGGGGAGGATGTTGAAAAATGCGAAACTAATCAAACTTCAGATATAAACCAACCCTAATATCTTGACACACAGTGTCACTGTCAGTGTAATCAAAAGTCGAGAAAAATATAGGTTGTTATCGGTCCGGCAATTTATGTTTAATTAACGTATTATTCCTATTTATGTATTACAATCATTTTGATGTTATCATATTGTTCTTCAGTTGAGTAAAGAGTGTTTACGTACCCGGGCAGTATTATTTATTGACAGCCACTTTATAATATGGATTTTTCGAATAAAATTCTCTATAGCTGTATTGAGCCATATCATGCCACTATGAAAAGGATTTTAAAAATAAATTTAAAGAAGTATAAACTTTGATCTTCACCTGAACAGTTGCATTATTTAAAGCTATATTTTTCGAGAGCTTCATTTTTATTTGACTTTTGTTAGGTTAGTAATGAAAATTATTATCGCCTTTTGTTGATTATTTTAATACCTTCAAAAACCAAATTAATTTGCAAATATTGAGCGTAGACACCGAAAAAAGATAGGTAATAAAATCCTGCCCCACTCGAAAGTTTTTAACACGGAAATAGTAAAATAATTATTGGACCACTCTGTATATATCAGGTGTTTTCGCTAAATTAAATCACTAAAAACTATTACCTTTATTCGCTACAACAGGGTATCTCCGCGTTTTCAAATTAACGTTTAAAGTATAAGTAATCTGTAATCACTGCGTATTAACTTTTTGATGTGTAAGCATCTTACGCGGCGGTATGAGGGTAAATCTCGGGAAAATGGACGGAAGTGTGAAACCCGGATGTGACTTCATAGCCATGCGCAGTGATAAGTGCGCAGCTACTTCAGCGCTTCCTTGTAAAACGTGTTCTTTATAATGCCAGAATATGGGCAACCAATTCCAAATAAGTGGTTGCCTATATTCAGGCGTCACGAAGACGAAATATATTCTTTACGAGGACTGCTCAAATATTTGTGCATGTCGATATAGGATATGTTTACACATCAGTGTCTCGAGTACTAGCGGACTCGCCCATTTTTTTTTTAAATACGAACCTGGATTTTTATTTGATATTTTGAAAGAAAATTTAATGCATCTTACGCGGCAGTATGAGGGTAAATCTCGGAAAAATGGGCGGAAGTGTGAAACCCGGATGTGACTTCATAACCATACGCAGTGATTAGTTAGCAGCTACTTCAGCGCTTCCTTGTAAAACGTGTTCTTTCTAACGCCAGAATATAGGCAACTAATTCCAAATAAGTGGTTGCCTATATTCAGAGCTGTCACCATCAGTGAGATTTAAATCATTTTTGTGATTTAAATACATTTTTTGATTTAAATACTTTGAGTTTAAATATTTTTTCTGAAAGTGATTTTTAATTTATGATTTAAATCTTTCTGATAAGTATCTTTGATTTTTGATTTAAAAATAGTATTTAAATCTTTCTAAAAGTATTTAAATCTTCAAAAAAAAAATTAAATCCTTAAACAGGTTTAGATTTAAATCATTAAAAATATTTAAATCACTAAAAAGAGTTTAACTATAATAAAATACAGCAATAAATACATCCTAAGTGTTTTAGTTCTATGTTTATTTTGTATGTTGTAATGAAATTTTTTTAATGCATGCTACTTAATTTTCTTTTTTAAATATACAGTGTGTCTACTTAAGTTGGAACCATATGGAAAACCTTTTTATTATTGGTTTTATGAAAAAAAGTTACTCTTCATAAAAAGTTCTGCATGGTCTAAAACCCAAAATGCAACCATCGGATATCAATTTATTTGCAGTTGTCTACGAGGTTTGTCAAAAAATATGAATTTTGCTCAAGAGTAAAGTACCTTTCTTTTTGACCATATCGAAAATTTTTATAAAGAAAAGTTGTTTAGAATTAAAGGTTATTTTCCAATATGAAATTACAACAATTTAACATAATATACATGTTATAATTTTTTTAACAGATAAAGAGATAAATTCAAATTTATAATGTAAAACGTAAATAATCACGAAACCTTAATTTTCATGCTAAATGACTGTAATTGTACGTTTGAAAATAACTTTTAATTCTAAACAACTTTTCTTTATAATAATTTTCGATATTCTCAACAATAAAGGTACTTTACTCTTCAGCAAAATTCATATTTTTTGACAAACCTCGTATATAACTGCAAAAAAATTGATATCTGATGGTTGCATTTTGGGTTTTAGACCATGCAGAACTTTTTATGAAAGATAACTTTTTTCATAAAACCAATAATAAGAAAGTTTTCCATATGGTTCCAACTTAAGTAGACACACTGTACATTGGCTATATGGGAAACTTTTGTATTATTGATTTCTTAAAAATATATATTCCCTATAATTTCGATGAAAGTTTCTGCGTCATAAACAAACCCCTCGCGAAGTAATTACTCTAAAAAAGCAAACAAAATACCATAGAAAATCTAGCTAAAAATTAAAATAGATTTTTCCGCCATTTTTTCGAGGAAAAATTCAAATCAAAAATAAAAAAAAGATAATTGAAATAATAGGATTTTGTCAAATTTCAAGTCGATTTTATCAAAAAGTAATTGTAAAAAAAATTAAATTTTGGTTTTTTAATGGAACTTTTTACACATTGTCAAATATTTCAAAGCTGCTAGCATGCACATAATGAGCTATTTTGTTTGTTTGATGTTGTTAGTGTTTTTATTTTAATTAATATAATCGGCTAACATAATAAGAAGTGCAAAGTTATCTATTATGTGAATGCTAACGGCTTTTAAACATTTGACAATGTGTCAAAAATTCAATTAAAAAAAACAAGGTTAAAATAACATTTTAATTTGGTTTTTGTATGTTATTTTGACGTACCTATCTAAGATTGTATTGTTTCTGACAATTTAGATTTGGTGACGTCACACTTTTGCTTTTTTTTCACTTAATTTATATAAATAACATTTTGATTAGGCTCTAAGGGGTTTTTAACCAACGACGCCAATTCGTTGTACATAACCGACCAAATGATTTCAATCTTTTTTAAATTTTAGATCATTTTAGGAAGTATTTAAATCTTTTCGAAAGATTTAAATTTTAAAAAATATTAAAATATTTTTGAAAAGATTTAAATATTTCCTAAAATGATTTAAAATGTAAAAAAGATTTGAATATAAATAAGATTTATTATTTAAATCTTTCTTTATATACAAAACGATCTTTAATTTAAATCGTTTGTCCAAACGAAAAGTATCTTTGATCTTTGAATTAAATCATTTTTTAAATGATCTTAAACAGCTCTGCCTATATTCAGGCGTCACGAAGACGTAATATACTCTTTACGAGGACTGCTCAAATATTTGTGCATGTCGATATCGGATATGTTTACACAGTACTAGCAGACTCGCTCATTTTTTTTTAAATACGAACCTGGATTTTTTTTTAAATACGAACCTGGATTTTTATTTGATATATTGAAAGAAAATTTAATTTGTTATTCAACCGTGTATAATAAAAATATGGCTTCTTACGCTTCGACCCAAAAAATTCATCAAGAGGTTTTTTAATGGTCCTCTCCAATTCAATTTATTAAAAATGACACAATTTATAATAAATTAACATAAAATAAGCTTGACATATGACAGATAAATATCAGTTGTTTTATTCAATTGTTTTCTAAGCTTACTTTGGAGAAGACGTTTTTCGAAACTTCTATATACAATTTCCGGTTTTCAGGTCTCGCCGAATAAACCGGAAGTTGACTACAGACATGAAAATGTAAAATACGAATATAGCATGTGTTCGAAACACTTTTTTCTAACAAGAACTTTGCTACTGGTCCTGCTTTTCCGTTAGGTAGCGCGACATCATAGCGGCGTATCTTGAAGCGTAGTATGTTGCTACCACTGTCATAGTTTTCCCTTGGTTGCTTCTTGAGAATGGACCTAGTATGTCACTTCCTAGTTTAACAAACATTAGTCCTACTTGGATAGGTTTTAAGGAGCCTGACGTGTTTTTATATTGCTGCCCTTTCCCTCACTCTGGGCATCCTTTTAGATATTTCTCGATATCTTAAAGCATTTCGGTCCAAATAAATCTATTTTTCATTTTGTCCATTGTAAGACCCAAATGACCACATGGAGGTGACATGTGTGCTCCCACATTATTTCTTCTCTCATACTTTAGCGCAATACTGGAAGATTTTGTAGGTTTTTGGCGCTAGAATGTACAGGGTTATTCATTATATTTTGACACCCACCTGCAGCCGCAATTACAGGCAATACAAAAAAAACTTAAATTCAAAAGTTGTGGGTTTTTTTATATATTATCTTTTAGAAGCGTCAAAAGAAAAAAATTGCCTGTCAAATGTCAAAAAATCGCATAACCTTAGTTTTTTTAAATAGAACACCCTGTATATTATTGCATATTTAAATTGTGCGAAAAAGTGTACACATATTTCATGAATAATGTCCTATACCTATGTCTAACGGTTTTTGAAATATTGACAGTTGAAAATCGACCATTTGCCAAGTTTGACAGCTTGTAAAATCTAAACGGCTAAAGATAGAACAAAACGGTTTGCACTTTCCTATATTGGTTTTTCATAAGCTATCGTATGACACTAACTTTAGATTTAACCAGAGGTTAAAAAATCCCGGGTACATTTAACCTCTGGTTAAATAAAAAGTTAGTGTCATACGATAGCTGATGAAAAACCAATATAGGAAAGTGCAAACCGTTTTGTTCTATCTTTAGCCGTTTAGATTTTACAAGCTATCAAACTTGGTAAATGGTCGATTTTCAACTGTCAATATTTCAAAAACCGTTAGAGATAGGTATAGGACATTATTCATGAAATACGTCTAGACTTTTTCGCACAATCCAAATATGTGATAATATACAGGGTGTTCTATTTAAAAAAATTAAGGTTATGCGGTTTTTTGACAATTGACAGGCAATTTTTTTCTTTTGGCATTTCTAAAAGATAATATATTAAAACCAAGTTGTACTTTTAAATTTAAGTTTTTTTTTGTATTACTGTAATTACGGCTGCAGGTGGGTGTCAAAATATAATGAATAACCCTGTACTTTATATAGAATGTTCTCTGTTATTTTATTTTTTTTATTCTGCGTCTGACTGCTATATTTATGTTGGAGTCATATTAATACAATTTCATTTCCCAGAAAACCTTGTGTGCTCGTTCTTGGATGCGGCAAGAGCGTTACAAAGGCCAACACTAAGTACATTGAATTCATATGAGCCGTGTCGTGCTACGAGATGCTTCGTATTGTTTTGATTCTTCTCGTCTATTGGGACTTGCCAATATCATGAGGACATGTCCAAGGTGATGAAGAATTTGGAATCTCCTAGATATGTTAGAATATCATCTATTTCTGGTAAAGGCCAACTTGTCTTCTTTGAACATTGATTAAGTTTTCTATAATTGCGACAAAATCTCGTTTTCCTTTCTTTTTGGGACACCCGATATAGTCAGCTTTTTATTGGTTTAGTCTCCCCGACATCTATGACGTGTTTTGTTAGATCTGTTCTACCTATTCCACTGTGTTTTTTTATGACGTAATCTTTTGTTACCCCTATTTTGCAATTCTTTTCTATACCTGCGTGTAACATTGGCTCAGTGTCTTCTGTGAGATATTCATTCAGCAATCTTGTTTTGCATACTAGAATTTTTATGCGGTGTTTTTTTAAAATGTCACAGATCATTTTCTTTAACAAATCCCATTTTGTGGAGTCTAGTCTCCATCCCTTATATGTTATTGCTAGTGTTTTTATACTTTCATGGTGTAGCTACTTATACAGTGTGGGCAAGCTTTTGTACAGCTTCTCAAGTCTTAGCTTTTCTTTAGATATACATTTCGCATACAATGTATCATCATTTAGACAACTATTTTTCCAGTCACGAACCGCATTCGGACCGTCATTCTCTAATATTAGACCACACAAGCAATATCAAGGATATCAGTAACAGAATCAAAACGAAAATAATAAACGACAACAAAATTTAAACCAAAATGGGCAAAGAAATGCAAATAACAACCCAGTATAGTTCGCCCAGACGTTGTAGACCCTCGAAACGCATGCAATTGCATGCGTTTCGAGGGTCAACAACGGCTGGGCGAACATTATGCTACGCTTGTGGAAAATAAGGACACTTTGCTGCACCACGCAGAAATCAGCAAAGACACCCAAACGCTGGCAGGTGGCAGAAGTAAATACCCCAGCTACCTTGACCAATATTGGGGGAAATATCCACCCCAATACGAATAAAAGGTAGCCAAAAATTCAGAGATAATATAATGGTAAAAATAATATCGGTAGCTTCATATCCAGTTATCTTAGGAATGGATTTCATCGTAAGACATCAAGTATTAATAAATATTGAGGGCTTGTCACTAACTTTAAATAAACAGTTCAAAATTCAACTCAAACAGGAATCAGCGATAAGTCTCTAAATATATATGGCGCAATTAAACACACTAATGTATCTATAAGCAGAAATGATTACAAAAAACGACAACAAGCAAATAATGATTTAAATAATAGGGACTAGTGACGTTTAAAATAAAGCCTCTAGTAAATTCCAAGCATTCATGACAGCACATGCGCTAACAACACAAGACAAGATAGAATATATAATATTAGCAGAAAAAGAACAGGACGTGTGTAGTATACCACAGAACACATCTATAGCCTACCGAGTAACTACAGCCTTTAAAAGTCACAGAATAGTACAAAAACAAATTACAAAAATATTTACAATGGAAAAACATAGACAAAGAGGCAAAGAAGTCAAGCTGGCCTTTACCACAAATATATGATATTCTAGTATATCAGATGCCATATTCTTCATCACCTTGGACATGTCCTCAGGATATTGGCAAGTCCCAATAGACGAAGAATCAAAGCATTTCATAGCACAACGGCACAGCTGAATTCGTAGTTTTGGTCTTTGTAACGCCCTTGCCACATTCCAAGAACGAGCACACAAGGTTTTTTGGAAATGAAATGGTATTAATATTACTCAAATATAAATATAGCAGTCAGACCTACAAAACCTTCCGGTATTGCCCAAAGGTATGAGAGAAGAAATAATGTGGGAGCTGCACATGTCAGTTCCATGTGGTCATTTGGGTCTTACCAAAACAATGGACAAAATACGAAATATATTTTTCTGAACCGGAATGCTTTAAGATATCGAGAAATACCTAGAAGGATGCTCAGAGTGTCAGCTGAGGAAAAGGCAGCAATATAAAAACGTCAGGCTCCTTACTATCCAAGTAGGACTAATGTTTGATAAACTATATAGGAAGTAATCTACTAGGTCCATTCTCTGAAGAAGCAACCTAGGGAAAACTATGAGAGCGGTAGCATCATACTACGCTTCACGATACGTCGCCAGTAGCAAAGTTCTTGTTAGAAATTTGGAACACATGGTAGATGTATTGCATAAATAACTCAGATGATATTTTAGAAAATTCACAGAAGAAAAATAGGATTGAACAAATAATTCTTCTCAATGTTCAATCGTATAAATATAAAATTTCAAACATCTGAAAAGAACTAAATTTTGTTTGCAGCTTTTTTTGACTCATCCAGTACATATCAAAGTATTTAAAAAATAAATGCAAAACATGGCATGAAAGATATTTGTTTCCTATTTTCTATTTCTCCAATTCATCTTGGTTACAGGACACCTATATACAGGGTGCTATAAATTCGAGTCGTTGTATGCAGATCTCAGTAACCCTAACAGATGGGTCTGGTGTCATATAAGCACTGTCGATTTTAAAGTTTTTTTTGGGTTCAATGTAAAGATTACATCAAATGGAACACATTAATGCAAAAAAATTTGCGGATGAAGCACTTTTGACGCCAAAAATTGAAAAAGAAGTTTTATAAATGAGTGACATTTAAATGCGAAAACTTTCCCAATATGACGTTAATGATGACAATTTACTTGCAATGTTGTCAGACTTGGCTCACCTTCTTGATTTTCAAGTAAGCAAATTGCCAAGTCCTGGAGCATGTTTCATAAAGTACAATCACAAGAATAATAAATAACCAGAATCCAAACTCTCAACTGTCACCGAGTATATTGTCTAAAAGCGCTTGGTGACCTTCAGTCCACGTCACAGCCAGAATTTCATGAGCGTGCTTACTGCATTTTGACTGATTTAATATTATCCATCTTATTAAGAAAATAGTAGCTGAACCACGGCACATATGTGCCGTGGCTGAACCATTGTTTATATACAGTGCTGAACTTTAGTTGAGACTAAGTGAAACTAACCGAAATTTGATTGGACGACTAACCCAAACTAGCCAAGTATATTAAAATTGATTATAACGTATCGCAACTAGCTCAAATAAGTAAAATAAGTGAAACTAACCGAAAGTTGATTGGACGACTACCTAACCCGAACTAATCAAATCTATTAAAATTGATTATAACGTATCATAACCGGCTCAAATAAGTAAAATGAGTTGAGACTAAGTGAAACTAACCGAAAGTTGATTGGACGACTAACCCGAACTAACCAAAATTATTAAAATTGATTATAAAGTTTCGGAACCGGCTTAAATAAGTAAAATAAGTTGGGACTAAGTGAAACTAACCGAAAGTGAATGGACGACTAACCCGAACTAACCAAATCTATTAAAATTGATTATAACGTATCGGAACCGGTTCAAATGACTAAAATAAGTTGAAACTAAGTGAAACTAACCAAAAGTTGATTAGACGACTAACCAAAATTAACCAAATATTTTAAAATTGATTATAATTTATCGGAACCGCATACAGAATCTTAGTGTGAAAGAGCTCTTATTGTCGCCTCTCCTTTTAAGTTTTTTTTCCTCTCAGGTATAACTGCGTATTTCCAACAAATATTTTATTTACTACAGCTGATATTCTGAGAACGAGGGATCTGTACCATGCATTTTAAGGAACCTCTATAACACCACCTAAAAAAAATTATTTTTATGTAAATCAACCTAGCGGTTTCGATTTTAGAGTTCGCCAGACAATTCGGAATTGCGAAATTGGTGAAAATCGGCAATTTCCGAAAAATCTCAAATTTTATATATATTTTTTTATTTTTGCCTTTCACCCTATATCTCCCTTACTTTAAGCCCGATTAAATTGAAATTTTTAGGAGAGTTAATTTGGACATTTGTTATCATGACTGGCATGAGAGAAATGCAAAAAACGCACGAGACAATAGCTTTATTTTTTTTTTAAGTTGTTGACACGAAATTTGTTTAAAATGCAGCAACAAATACTCGATCTCGAAAACTTTTTTTGATTTTGGAGATAAATATATATAGTAAGCGACAAACCGACAGAACTGATGAAACTTTTTTATTTTGGTGTTTTTTTGATAAGTGGTTTGGTTTTTAACATAACGGTGCCACAATATCGAAAAAACTATGCCGACCGCGGCCGCTCAGGCACTGCACAAGCATCAGTAACGCCATGTGTAGCTTGAGAGCGCCAAGATCTGTATTGTACTAATAATATCCTATTTAATAATCGTAACGTTTATTTCGAAGTTTATTCCGTAAATTTTAATTTTGGGAAAAATATAAAAAATAAAGTATTAAATTTTGATAAAGGCGATTTTTTTTTGTGATTTAAATAGATTCGATTTAAAATATCGTTCACTTTGTTATTTATGCCTAGTGTTTTTCAACATATTCATTTTATTTCTACATTTAACTTCGACTAGTATAGTTAAGCAACAATAGTTAAGAGATAGTGTAACATATTTGTAAAAAGTGATGATGATACTTTACATTTTACTTATCTGCTACTATTGAGCTCCACATTTCCCTTCGCATAAACAACTAATGTTGCAAGGCACATTCGCTTTAAAACATTTTCATTTATTTGTATAAGTAAATAACTTGCACCTGCAGTTGGCTGTAATTCCCAAAAAGCTTGGCTTTGTTTCTTTTAGTATCTTTGGTACGAGAGCATTGTTTTCGATGTAGCAGCCAAAATCAGTAGGTTTTGGAACCTGAGATTGAATTTTACTAGCGCGTTTATAGATTGCGCATTGCAAAAACGCCCTTTTCACGTGCATGAAAATGCATCTTTGATGGAGGCAACTCTCTAAAATGAAATACCAACGATTATAGTTAATAATGCACTTCAGTTTTAAAGAGGTTTCAAATTTAACATAATTAGGTACTTTTAAAAATGACGCAGACAAACATAGAAATTAATGTTACTCACCTAATGTCAGTTTTACAATTTGGAAATATATGCGCTCCTAATTCGTCCATATTTCCCATAAAATTTGGCCGGCCGTACAAATTAAAAAAAAAATGCTCTGCAACTTGTCCATAGAGTAGCCATAGGCGATTCGACTCATTTTAGTGATTCGTACCATTCGAATAAAATGTACAAATGATTCATAAGAAAGATTCGTATCTTTTTTTCTATCTTGTATAATACTTGCGTAATCTTACCGCTCCGTGCTGATGCTGACTGTTCCGTGTTCGTATTTGCTATACCATTAAACAATGGTAATACATATACATACCTACCATTTAATTTGTATTTTAGCATTTTCGGAGTCATTTTCTATCTAAGATATATGTTCAGTTTATTATTATAAACGCGAAACTATTTTAAAACGTTTTCAATGTATATATTTAATAATTCTGAATTATGTTTACCTATATAATAAATTAATGTTTTTTCATCTGATCTAAGTAACTGAAAAACCCTCTAGATTTAGTGCTAATAAGGTATCTCAACTTGTAATTCTAAACTTCAATTTAATAAAAATAGATTAAAAAATATGTGTTAACTACTTGTTTCACTACTTTTTCTTAATAAGGATACACTTTAATTTAATGTTTATGTTGTTAAAAGAAACTTTCCTTCGTTTTTTATATTACCTATATATTTTATGCCCATTACAATATAATTTTTTGCATCTATTTCTTTCAGATATTATTTTTTTAATTAATATACCCTATTAGGTATGTTACTGGCAATCCTGTTATTTCTTATGGATAAAATAAAAGAAAAATACCTGGTACTACTTATTATATTTCAATTAAAATTAAAACAAATAAATACTTTATACATTATGCTTAGCAAATATTACGACCGATATCTATAACGTACTTGCTCAATGTTTCTGTCTCTCTTTGGACTCGCCTTTAAGGAAAAAAGAGCGAGAGCGACAGAGATAATAATACTAGGAGTGCTCCGACCGTCAAATCAAACGCATCCATACTAGTATTAAAAAATATTTCGTTCACGCGACCGGTCGAATGGGTTATTTTGTTCAGGTCTTGTCGCTGTCTCTCTCGCTTTTTTATTTCGCTAAAGAGAGACAGAAACACAAAACAGTACAAGCTAATTAGCATTTATTGCAGCATCGTTTTCTTCAAAACTAAAGTAGTTATCAAAAAATCATCGAAATAAAAAAGTTTTTTCGGTTGTTTGGCTACAACTTTGTCGCTTACTATATACATCTATCTGTAAAAGTAAAAAAGTTTTCTCGATCGAGTATTTGTTGCTGCATTTTTAAGAAATTTCGTGCCACCAACTTTAAAAAATATATAAAACTGACACGTACTTTATTTTGCCTTTGTCTCATGTCACTCATGATAACAAATGTCCAAATTGAGTCTCCTAAAAATTTTAATTCAATCAGACTTAAAGTAAGGGAGATATAAGATGATAAGCAAAAATTAAAAATATCACATAAAATTTGAGATTTTTCAGAAATTGCCAATTTTGACCAGTTTCGCAATTCTGGATTGCCTGGCAACTCCAAAATTGGATGCGCCAGGTCCATTTACATAAAAATCGATTTTTTAGGTGGTTGTTCGCGAGTGTAATAGAGGGTGCATCTTAGACATGCATCGCTTGTTATCCGACTATGAGCGCCGACACTGGCGAGTTTCGGCGGAATTTCGGCGGATCGACCAGTGCAAGGTCACGGCAGCCAATGCGTAGCAACGAGGAAAGATTGGCTTCTGGTTATTTATTATTCTTGTGGTACAATAACAACTTGTGAAAGTAACTAAACAAGCGCGCACGGCGTAAATGTCCTAGATAAAGTACATTTGTCATAAAAAGAAATAATTTTAAAAGACAAGCGCGCTACGCACGTGAGTAAATCAATCACAGCTAACTCAAAATAACCAACACTAACCCAAACTAACCAACACTAACCCAAACTAACCAAAACCAACCCACACTAATCCAAACTAACCAAGACTAACAAAAACTAACCCAGACTAACCCTAATTAACCAAAGTAAAGAGACAAAAGTAAAGAGACATTCTAAGCAAAACCAACCGAGCCTAATCAAAACTAACCCAAACTAACCCAAGCAAACCCATACTAACCAAAACTAACCCATACTAATCAAAATTAACCCAGACTAACGCTAACTAACCAAAGTAAAAAGACAAACGCGCTTTTATATTCGCTATCCCACATTAAGCAAATCCAACCCAGACTGACCAGAACTAACCCATACTAACCAAAGCTAACCCAAACTAACCCTAATTAACCAAAGTAAAGAGACAAACGCGCTAAGCGCACTTATCTCTTCGCTGACCCAAACTAAGCAAAACCAACCCAGACTAACCAAAAAACCAAAACTAACCCAAACTAACCAAAGCTAACCCAGACTAACCAAAACTAACCCTAATTAACCAAAGTAAAATGGCAAGCGGGCTACGCGCGCTTTTCTCTTCATTATCTCAAACTAAGCAAAACCAACCCAGACTAACCAAAACTAACCTATACTAACCAAAACTAACCTGAACTAACCCAAACTAACCCTAATTAACCAAAGTAAAGATTGTATTGTATGTAACAAGAGCCAAGTTCAATTTGTCATATGTGACAGATGGCCGGTTTAATACACTGAGATAAAAGTGATGAAGGGAAAATAAATGCTATACACCGATACAACATGTAATTAATTACATGTTTATTATTTACTTTATTAGAAATGTATTATGAATAGTAGTTATCTTTTAGGATTTAACGGTTTAACTCAGAGTTTACTGATTTGTCGCGTTCTAACCTTTTTTAAGTGAATACTTCTTTGGTTTCATGAGAGTGATTTTTCAAGGTCGCATCACGATTTATGTTTTCGTCTCGCATTATGAAATTTTCGTATCGTTGATTGGACGACTAACCCAAACTAACCAAATCTATTAAAATTGATTATTACGTGTCGAAACAGCTTCAAATTACTAAAATAAGTTGAGAAAGTGAAACTTACCGAAAGTTGATTGGACTACTGACCCAAATTAACCAAATCTACCAAAATTGATTATAACGTATCGGAACCGGTTCAAATGACTGACATAAGTTGAGACTAAGTGAAACTAACCGAAAGTTGATTGGACGACTAACCCAAACTAACCAAATCTATTAAAATGGATTATTACGTATCGGAACCGGTCCGGATGTAAAAAGTCAATCAGTTACACGTACTATTAACATATGTCAAAAGTCAATCAGTTACACGTACTATTAACATATGTCAAAAGAAATAGATAATGATGTATATGAATATTTCATGATGGATATATTGTTGTAATGTCATTGTAATACGTCACAATGTATGTTAAAATTTTGTAAATTCATTGCTTATTAAAAGACGACTATGTACGATTCTGGCAATCAAACGTTTTAAGAAAATATCAGATCAAATGTTGATGTGTCATACACAAAGCGTGGGTCTTGGTACCATGCTTTCATTTTAATTTGTTTCAAATTAATGATTTTAATCTAAATTATGTGAACCATTTCTCAAAAATGTGACGTACGATGTGTGAAATTTGATTGTGACCACTGTCGATTTGTGTTGTTTGTTTGCTTCCATGGATATGTCCTTTGTCCACTGACAAGTAACACTGATGATGGCTACGGCCGAAAGCGCTTTGTTACGCTCTTTATAGAAGTCCCTTTTGGATTAAATTTTGCATGATATACAAAGATTGTTTCATTACTATGAATTATTTTAGTTTCTTTCTTCTCACCCCTCTCCTGCCCGAACGTGGGGGGGAGGGTGTACGGGGTCCAGTTTTCATTCAGGATCGTCATTTTACCCCGGCTACATGTCCTAAAAATTTCAGCCCTCTAGCTAGACTGGAACATGGTAAATTAAACGGGTGTTCCAATTTGATAAGCGTTTCATTTTTTCTGACTTTACCCTCGTTTAAGAAGTCACTTCAATAATAAACCAAAGGAAACGCGTTCACGCAAAAATTTTGTCGTCGACGACTGTACTAAGCAAATCTCGGACTAAAGTAAACTGACAAGCACGTGGAGATGACAGTTGGCCGGTTTACCTCCCACTCCAAATTTTTGGGCGGGATTTATGTTGACGCTTCCCTGCAGTTGTTATTCTCGGATCATGTTTTAAGAAATAGTCATGTTGACGTTTATCTCATAAATATTATATTGTTTTAAAGTGCAAAAAAACAGTTTTATTTGCAATTTTTAAGAAAAGAAGCTTTATATTATGTTATTATTAGCCTTCTGCAACCATACCTCAGGACAAAGGGTATTGGAATTGTGTTTATTAGCAAAAAATATATGTTAAATGTTAATTTTTATTTTCAATTTATTTTGCGAAAATGTGCTTCATCCGCAAATTTTTTTGTGTTAATGTGTCCCATTTGATGTAATCTTTCCATAGAACCCAAAAAAGCTTCAAAATCGACGGTGCTTATATGACACTAGAACCCTAAAGGATAGTTACTTTTATTTATTTTTTGAAGTGAAACTTCTTTAGCGAGGGTTTTCCGAAAAAATTAAACGGAAATCAAAAAAACACTTTAATGAAGTATGTTCCAGTATAGATAGAGGGCTGAAATTTTCAGGACATGTAGCCGGAGTAAAATGAGGATCCTGGGCGAAAACTGGAAGGGAAAACTAAATTTATTAATTTCGGGAGAGCAGGGGGTTGAAATTAGTTTGATAGGTGCGCCTCATGGGGGGCTACCTTTGACTATATGAGGGGGACCTGGGCTCTAATTTAAGGGGGGATTTTGTAGAAGAAAACGTTTTGTGCCGATATCTCTGCAGCGGAGCTTCGGATTGAAAATCTGACAAGCGATGACCCCGTGCGGGGTAGTGGGGGGATTATAGTCCCCACCCCGTCGAATACCCAAATATTTTCAAAAAAATGGGAAAACGTTGAATCAAACGTAAAAAATTGTTCGGAAAGTTAATAAAGATAATATAAAACATAATAAGAAAAATAAATTAATAAAAAAAAGGTAGAGAAACGCGGTTTTGGCGAAAAAAAGGCGAAAGAGTTGATCTAAGAGGTCGGGGAGAGCAAAAATGGAAAGAAAAAAAAAACGTTATAGAAAAAAGCAAAAAAAAATTAAAAAGTTTGTCGAAACCGCGTGCATAAGTTGAAAAAAAAAGCTTAAAAAACAAAAACTCAATTTTTAATATTCTTTCAGAAGTTTCACTTCAGTTTTGTGCTGATAAAGATGAGGCATATAATTTAATTTTCATTAAGCCAGGGCCGCACATGCGGCAGTCGGCGAACTGCGAATGTTCGCCAACTACCGAATCTAGCCAAACCGAATTCGTCGCCGTTTGGTCAGTAAGCACAGTGCCGGCCCAGTAGATTTTATGGTTGTTACTTTCTAAAACAGATTCGAGAGTGTATTTATAGCAACTTACCTTTTCCGTCGGCAGCAGCAACAGCTTGTCTGCCAGTTCCTGATGGATTATCTTCGCAACTGCTACGTGCCTGACCTTATATTCTGTTGCTGCGAACGTTTAGTATCCTCCTGTAATATGATGGATGGTCTCAGTGGTTTGACAGTCATACACACATGCGGGCATTGCCGAACTCCGATCGAAAAAGTGGCAAACGCCGAATGTTCGCCACAATGTTTAATTTGAAAATAAACATGAAGAGCGATGATTCTGTGACAATTGCTGCGGCTGCTTTTGTCGTGTTATGCGGCGGGTTTTTATGGCTCTAGGCCTGAGAGACTATTATCCCGCAAATGGTCAGACTCCCCTCAAAACAAAATCCTAGATACTTGCTGGATTTCAGGTTAATAAAAGTAAAGTAAAAATATGCTGCATAAAGAAAAGTACTAACCCAAATAATGAATATGTATGTGCCACAAAACAAAATATCACTTGCTTACTAGGTGAAAGGTGAAACAAAACCACTCTCACAATCACCAGCCGTTGTTAAAAGCGAACTATAAATGTCTGGACGTGTGGCTTTAAGCCGGGGCCAGACATGCGGCATTCGATGAACTCCGAGCAAGGGTTTGCGGAACCGCGATCAGTGCGTATGGGAAGTTTGCAGTTTGGCAAATTGTTTGCCTTTTCCCGCGCGGTGTCGGTAAATTTGCACGCATCAAAGAGAATGAGCGCTCGCCTCGCTATTATTCGTGGAGCCATCCACACGACCAGGACCAGTAGTTCGCCTTTAACAACGTCTGGAGATTGTGAGAGTGAAGTTTTGTTTCATCTTTCACCTAGTAAGCAAGTGATATTTTGTATTGTGGCATTTTTGCGTAGAATCAATATTGTTTATATACATACATTTTCATTATTTAGATAGGTACCTACTTTTTTATCCGATCGGACGAAAAACGATACCTTTCCGACGCGTTTTTTTATCACAAAAGTCATGATTCCAGTATATTGTATATGTTGCTTGGCAACATGCAATAACTGTACGTACAACATTTCCGTCCTAGGCCGGGAATATAAAATTTCTGCCATATTTAAACGCCTTTTTGTCAGATCTGCCGTTCACCAAAAGCAAGATTTAGCTTTGGTTTCCCTAATTACGTAATAAACTCAAAGCTCGCTCGATTCAAAACTTGACATTATGCTGAGTTAGTTTGGGTTAGTTTGGGTTAGCTCGCTCGATTCAAAACTTAATAATATGTTGAGTTTAAATTTAAAACACCGTTTTTATTTAGAGTAATGTTTGGCTCTATTTTTATAAATACGTATTGAAATTAATTCCGATCGGATGAAAAATGGTATGTGCAACTCGTAGGAAAAGCACATTCCTGGACTCCTGTGTTGCTGACCTCAGCTGCGCCTCGTTCAGCAATTATCACAATCGTCCAGGAATGTTTTGTTTTTCCTCCTGGTTAGACAATATACTATTCTTTACGCAGCATATTTTTACTATACTTTTATTAACCTGAAATCTAGCAGGTATCTAGGATTTTGTTTCGAGGGGTGTCTGACCATTTGCGAGATAATAGTGTCTCGGGCCTAAAGTCATAAAAACCCGCCGCATAACACGACAAAAGCAGCTGCAGCAATTATTGTCACAGAATCATCGCTATTCATGTTTATTTTCAGTCTAAACTTTCTGGCGAACATTCGGCGT
>JAEQML010057469.1:0-32123 GCA_016904865.1 Pissodes strobi
GCTGAAAAGCATGTTTGATAAACTCTCCAGAAAGGTGTCATAAGTTGGGTAGAGCCATTTAAGATTTTAAAGACGATGAGGGTAGTGTTTCAGGGGTGGATGAGGGTGGTCTGCAAAATACCTCATTTTTATTCTTCCGCATGTTTGTAGAAATAGTAGGACTTTTTGGTTTTTTATATCTCTTTTAGCGTAGAAAAAATTGCCATCCTGCATAATTAATTCCACCAGCAATATAAAGAATATTTCCACATCACATTTTTCCCCTGTCCACTCTCATGTGGATAAAATATGTGAATTAATAGTAGACTTGGATCCTCCGCATCCCCTCGGTAGTACTCCAGTTGATTCTTCGTCCTCTGATACTAATAAAAATGAAAAAACGGAAAAAACTTAAAAACATTGTTATCCCTTACTTAAACGTACTTAATGTCGCGTCGTGGCGGATATTATTGAAATACTATCCGAATCCGTCTTTCTTGAGTGCAGTTTTTTTCTTTAAATTTGAGTTCAAAATCCTAGGTCCTTCGAGAGATGCACACAAGCGCATCCACATACACATACATACAGTTTGCGTGGTGCAACCCAAGCCCACTCATACACACTCGTTTGTAGATATTAACCAATTGGAATTAATAACCCCATTATTTACAATTTATCATTTATATTCTGTTTAAAATATAAGAGGGGTACAAAACTAGTTCATACTAAATAAATATTTAAGGAAATGACTGGATGCCTTGACTTTACCATGAAGTTTTTTTTATTATAGTCTTCAAACTACACATTAAAGTGGTAATCCATATGTAGAAAAATCCTCATTATAAAGAGCGGTCTTATATTTATATCTCATTGTGTTTCTAATTCACACATATACCTATTTTTACATATATACACACATATCATTTACCTCAATATTAGCATCTTCCAGCTTTTTAAAATAGGGCAGAACGCCGTTATATCCCCAACCTGGGTTGCCCATCGCTTCCCATTTTTCGTAATCTAAACGGTTACCTCTGACATGGATCATGAAGTTTATTAATGTAGTACCACCTAAACCTCTTCCTCTTGGCCAGAGCATTCGCTGGTTTGGACATCCTAAAAACCAGAAAATGATAATTAAATTATATATGTTACATAAATCATGGCCTGTAGTACCTCTCTCTATCTTTAAAACTAACTGAGAAAAATGCCAAAAACTGAGTCATAAGATCAATGCATTAGACCAACACATTATTTAATATCATTCTCTTTCTAACACATTGATCTTACGGCGCATTTTTCGTAATTTTTCTCAGTTAGATTTACAGATAGCGGTATCAAACCTGGTATATTCGAAATCAGCAACGAACGGACTATGCGATAAATGAACCATATACGGGGTGTGCCATTTAAAATAACAGAGTTGATGTTTATTTTTTAGAAACTCGATCGTGAATTGTTTCTTTTTTCTTATTCTTATGATTCAGGTAAAGCTCTAAAACTTTTAAATGTGATATGCTATGCTAACTCTTCAAATAAAGATTTTAGCTATCATTTTAAATATAACCAAAAACCCTGTATACAGTATTGGTATATGCGAGAGAACTTGGCACATAATGAAGAAGAACCGGACCTCACTTACCCCAACAACTGCCGTTTTCTTTCTCTGTCAAATATCCCCAATCCAGTTTTGTTTTCTGAAATAATGGAGCCATGCCAGGTATATCCGCCAGCGGCGTTGCCACGTCACCTGCTTCCAAGAGCAGTATTTGCCATTGTGGATTTTCAGAGAGCCTGTTAGCTAGCGCTGCACCTGCGGATCCTGAGCCTACTATTATGAAGTCGAATGATTCTTGACTCCCTGGCAGAGGATCTATAAAGTATTATTGAAATTATGTTTATACAGTGCTGCTCCAGGGGATGGTAATTTTGAGTAGCATTATATATTATATATATCTTTTCATGCGTTTCCATAAAATGTATCGAACAATTTCTACTTGATTAAAAGTTTTAAGCTGCTGCAAGAGGAAGTAACTAGAAAGCTTTTAGAGAAATTATATGGGTTCACAGAAAAATTGGAAAATGCAATTGGGTTTATAATTTGAGTTTACTTTATACTTATTTTCATAATATTTTCGAATTTCTACGATTGTAGCAAAGCCATATTATGTATAATAATCTTACCGTTATATAAGTTATGTAGATCATTTTTTGCTGAAGCGGACGTCTGTCCAAAAATTCGCCCTCTTCTGGAATTACCGAAAAGGCTTTCGACAAGAGTTTGATTTTGTGTATTGGCGAAACGTATAGATGCAAGCAGAATCAGAATTTTAAATGCCCTCTCTAAAAATATAAAAATAATTATAATAAGTAAAAGTAGAAGTCTTTCGCTAATCTGATCATAGAAACATGAATTGGAGAAGGTATGCTGAATATTTGTAAACAGCATGTCTCACATAGGATGTATTTTTCAATTTAAATCTTTATCGAATATATATTACATTTTTAGGTATGTTCGGCTCATTTTTCCTGGGTAGACGTAAGATAAACGTTAACGTTTATTCGGGTAATTTTTAGATACTTAGCATTTTCTTCGAAAATGGCTGAGAGTGGAGTTTTTGAATTTGGCACATTTTTAATCCTAAAAAACTTAGTGGCAACCAACAGTCAATTGTTTTTAGCAATTCGATTTTTCTTTTCTGAATTATTACGCCAAATGTGCGATTTTTCCTATAACTGTCGGAAAAATTAAGTCATTTTGATGACATTTTATGGACACATTCTTTTTGACGATCTTCCAAACCTATTGAAATTATATGTGTGTATATTTTTGAAGAATGAGTCACTATGGGGCGTTTTAGCACGGAAAAAAGTCGCGAGGATCGAACAAACCCATTTTCAAAGCCCCAGTTCTGTAGGTAATTTCTCAGAGAAAAATTCTCGGAATGCTTCTCTGTTTTGCAAGTGACGGTGAAATGGACTCTTGAGGGAAGATGTAAAACCACCGATTTATAGGTCAAAAAATGAAAGTTTTAATTTTTTTTTCGAAAAAGCGACAGTCGGTAGGTAATTTTTAAGAGAAAAATTCTCGAAATGCTTCGCTCTTTTGCAAATGACGGGAAAATGGACTTTTAAGGGAAAATGTAAAAACTTCGATTTACAGGTAAAAAAAATGAGTTAATTTTTTTTCGAAAAAACAATTTTTTTATAAAAAAGCGATATTTCGGTAGGTAATTTCTAAGAGAAAAAGTCTCGAAATGCTTCTCTGTTTTGCAAATGACGGGAAAATGGACTTTGCGGAAAAATTTAAAAACCTCAATTAGGTAAGTAGGTAAAAGAATTGGAAGTTTTAAGTTTTTTCGAGAAAAACAATTTTTTTTATCAAAAAGCGACAGTTAAGTAGGTAATTTCTAAGAGAAAAATTCTCGAAATGCCTCTCTGTTTTTGCAAATGACGGGAAAATGAACTTTTGAGGGAAAATGTAAAAGCATCGATTTATAGGTAAAAAAAATGAGTTCATTTTTTTTTTCGAGAAAAGCATTTTTTTATAAAAAAGTGACAGTTCGGTAGGTATTTTCTAAGAGAAAAATTCTCGAAATGCTTCTCTGTTTTGCGAATGACTGGAAAATGGACTTTTGAGGGAATATAAAATCATCGATTTTTAGGTCTAAAAATGAAAGTTTTAATTGTTTTTTTCAAGAAAAACAATTTTTTTATAAAAAAGCGACAGTTCGGTAGGTAATTTCTAAGAGAAAAATTATCGAAATGCTTCCTGTTTTGCAAATGACGATAAAATGGACTTTTGAGGAAAAATGTAAAAACATTGATTTACAGGTTAAAAAATGAGTTTAATTTTTTTTTCGAGAAAAACAATTTTTTTTTAAAGCGACAGTTTGGTAGGCAATTCCTAAGAGAACAACTCTCGAAATGCTTCTCTGTTTTGCAAATGGCGGTAAAATGGATTTTTGAGGGAAAATGTAAAAACATCGACTTATAGGTTAAAAAATGAGTTTTAATTTTTATCGAGAAAAACAATTTTTTTTATGAAAAAAGCGACAGTTCGGTAGGTAATTTCTAAGAAAAAAATTTTCGAAATGCTTCTCTGTTTTGCAAATGACAGTAAAATGGACTTTTTGGGGAAGATGTAAAAAAATTGATTTATAGGTGAAAAAATTAAAGTTTTAATCTTTTTTTCGAGAAAAACAATTTTTTTATAAACAAGTGACAGTTCGGTAGGTAATTTCTAAGAGAAAATTTTTGGAAACGCATCTTTGTTTTGCAAATGACGGTAAAATGGATTTTTGAGGGAAAATGTAAAAACATCGATTTATAGGTCAAAAAATTGAAGTTTTAGTTTTTTTTCGAGAAAAACAATTTTTTTATAAAAAAGCGACAGTTCGGTAGGTAATTCTTAAGAGAAAAATTCTCGAAATGCTTCTCTGTTTTGCAGATGACGGGAAAATTGACTTTTGAGGGAAGATCTAAAATCATCGATTTATAGGTCAAATAATGAAAGTTTTTTTTTTCTAGAAAGGCAATTTTTTTTATAAAAATGCGATAGTTCGGTGGGTAATTCCTAAGAGAAAAATTCTCGAAATGTTTCTCTATTTTGCACATGGCTGTAAAATGGACTTCTGAAGGTCAAAAAATGAGTTTTAATTTTTTTTTCGAGAAAAACACTTTTTTTTATAGAAAAGCGACAGTTCGGTAGGTAATTTAAGAGAAACATTGTCGAAATGCTTCTCTGTTTTGCAAATGATGGGAAAATGGACTTTTGAGGGAAAATGTAAAAACATCGATTCAAAAAAATTAATGTTATTTTTTACTTTTTTTTTATGAAAAAGCGACAGTTCGGTAGGTAATTTCTAAGAGAAATATTCTCGAAATAGTTCTCTGTTTTGCAAATGACGGAAAAATTGACTTTTGAGGGAAAATGTAAAAACCGATTTATTTATAAAAAACAATTTTTTTATAAAAAAGCGACAGTTCGGTAGGTAATTTTTAAGAGAAAAATTCTAATGCTTGTCTGTGTTGCAAATTACGGAAAAATGCACTCTTGAGTGACAGTTCGGTACGTAATTTAATTTCTAGGAGAGAAATTCTCGAAATGCTTATTTGTTTTGCAAATGACTTTTGAGGGAAAATGTAAAAACATCGATTTATAGGTTAAAAAATAAAAGTTTTAAGTTTTTTTCGAAAAAAACAATTTCGAGTTTCGACCCTAACGAGAGATATTACAATATTATTTGGATTGCCCTGCTGGGAAAGCCACAAAGTGTCGAATGTGCAAAGTATCGAAAATCCCGAGCGGACTCGAAGCTTTCGACAAAATTATTCTTTTCTTGATTTTGGGTATGTATTGGGTTAGATTGGGTTAGCACCTGATTAGTTTCCTTTTCTTGAGCCCCCGTAGCGAGCGGAGGGCCATACGAAAAATGAAATAACGTTTTCGAAACTTTGCACATTCAATACTTTGCTCCCATCTCGTTCTGCCAATCTTGTCAGTTACTGTAATATATTAATCATCTACCTATGTATGCTATAATGTTTTAGTTCCGGGTATTAAGTCGTGGCTTTCCACGCCTACAACTTTTTGTTAATCAATAAAACAATACATCATTTTATTGAAAAATACATAAGTTATTTAAACAATGAGATTAGATAAAGATTCAATGGCAATTATATTTTATGAAATTAGAAGTATTAATAATGCAATATTAGCCATAGTTCATTCAATAATATGAAATATTGTATAAAAACGTAATAATGTTTAAGCAAAGAACAATATACTTCCATGAAAAAGACTTTTTGTTCAATTAATTATAGAGTAAATGAGGTGTCCAATGAAACATTCTATTTAGATCGTTCAGGCGTTCAATGAAATTCAATGATATTATCTATTTGAAACAGTACTAGAGCAATATCATTTCCAAACATAAGCTTTCATTTGTATCACTATATTTGAGGAATACTGAATAGAGCCTTATAATTGGTGTGCTTTTGAGAGAACGAAAGTATTTTCTGTTTTTGTAATAATCCTATTTTGATTTATCGTGCCATTTTTAGGCGCATTTTGTACCATTTTTTGGTTTCGAAATCAGCCTTATATATTTATAGTCCTCACTTCACTTTGTGTTTATATTTTGTAAGTTAAGCAATTTATTGAGGGGAATAATTAACAATTGCTCGGATGCCCCATTACTCGAATTATTATTGTGTTCACTAGATACCCCTTCGCTTAACATTAAATGGCAAATAGCTTCAAGTAACTTAAAACATTTTTGTCTATCTACATTGAAGTAAGGGTAGTTCTTAAGTTGCTTTTCAAGTTTCAGTAACCGAGACTGTGTAATTTTATATTTTACATTTGACAACGTAAAATAAATAAATAACTTAAAATAAAAAAATTATATTTTTATTTTGAAGTTTAAGCAACCGACACAATGAAATTTTACATTTGACAATGTATTTATCTACAAATTTATCTAATTCCACTATCAACTATTAATATATATTTATTGTATAAAGCATTATTTAAATTTCTGAAATTAATATTAAGGATCATAAAGAGTTCTCTTACCTCTAAATTTCATTGCGATGACACAACTTGCCACACTTAACGAACCTGTTAACTGATTGAAATTTCCAATAACTCCACTTTCTTGTTTCAATTTTATTTAATAATTATTAGCAAAGTAGATGTGAACCGTAATTTAGTGTAATACCTATTACGAGTAATCAAGGATGCAAAAACGTTACTTGATGCATTCCCTTGGAAATGAATATATTATTTTGTTTTGTTGAGCGACGAAAGTGCAGCAGGTACCTACAGTAAAAAACCTGTCCGAAAAATCAGTGCCGTACTTTTTACTTTTTTCCTTTACTGCTTTTTATTTACTTACCACATAGTTTTTTATTATTCTATTTTTATATTATTTTTATTTTTTACTTACCATTGCTTATTTGGGAAAAAAGCTCTAGGATTGAATCGGTCCTAATAATAAAAGTGCTAATAGCGTTTGTACACAAGGTCTAGAGCTGGCGTATACCTCCTATACTTATACTATATTATTATTTAATCGAGCATTTTTCCGGCATTGACAAATAGAGAACAGAAAAAATAAAAACCTCAAATCTTGGTAAACCATTTCCAGTCTGATAAGATAGAGTTGTCAACATCAAGTATTGAATTTGATAGTTATACATTTTAACTCTTAATTCAATTTGTAACTGCCACAATTAGAAGTTTCTTAATGACTTTTTCTTTCCTCTTTAAGGTATTTCTTTTTGGTGTGGTAGATTTTTATAACCAAAGAATAATTTTTATAACCATCTATAATTTACCCTAAATACAGAATCATCTTAATGCTAAGACTTTTCTTTTTAAGGCCGTTCTTTCACTTCGTAGACTTTTGTAAGGCCTTATGTTTTTAGATTCATGACTGTTTGTATAATGTAGGTTACCTACATTGTAGGTATCCTAAGCACAGCTTAGCTTTGTCTTATGCTTTTTTTATAATCTTCTTTCTGTTTACAAAATTATTCCTTGTATGGCGATATGTTTTTATCTTGGATAATCAAACTTTAATCAAGGCTTATTCTTGATTGTCGAATTTAACCAAACTGCTTTTCACACATTCGTCAATATTATTATTTCGTAATTACCTTCATATTTCGTTGGTATAATTTGAATGTAAATAAAATATTAGTCGATCTATGTAAACTGCAGATGAAAGATTTTTTTCAATACCTGAAAATTATTATGCAATTTTTAAAAGTTATTTTAGTTAGATGATATTTTTGAATAGTGTATTTTTTTTAAATATTTTGAAATGGATGAAAATAAAAAAATGCGTGTTGTACGACTATGAAATGCTAATAAAAATTATTTCAAAGTCAATGCTCTTGAGATATGTATATAAAACTGCATCCCACTGTTTTGATCAAGACAATAGCTGAATTCTTTTATTTAAAAATGGCATTGAGAAGCAAATTTATTATTTTAGCAAGTGAAGCACATGTACGTATGTATGTAAATAGCTTTAGCAGAAATTTTAGTTAAAACTCGCGCTGTTATACGCTCTCAATAGGTATTTGATACCATATGCTTTTTCTCTATTTTTAAAACACTACGAAAAAGCAAAATAATTTATTATCTAAAATTTGGCTTCTTCACCCTTTGATTGACTATAGAAGGCAACCAAGAGTTGATGGCAAACAATGATGATAGGTTAGATAAAGACATTTGTTGTGTGTTTTTGTGTATATTATTATTTTTTCTATGAATGTTAAATAATTATAGCTTCGTTTGTGAATAAGTCCATTACACGAACAAATTTGATAGTGTAAAAAACCAAATTTGATATCAAAGAAATTCAAGGGCGCCTCGTCAAATTTGTTTGCAGGATTAGAACACGTCCTATATTACCTGAAATATTTGATCAAACTATTTCAGTAGCAGCAAACTTTTTGTTTTTTCAGCTGTACCTACAAGGTGGCTCGAATTCGAGTCTATGTATGGGGAACTCGAAAACCGTAAGAGATACAGTGTCGGTCAAATTAAGGTAAAATTGCGCATTTAGGTGCCCTAGAATATGCCTTTTAGCAAGTTTTAAAATTCCGAGTATTGCCGGAGGTATCCGGAAAAAACCGAAATATTGAAAAATCGTTTTATTTTTTCCCTGAGGTTATTTAAAAACGGATTTCATATTGAATTGCACTTTTGCATTGCCACTTTTTCCGCTCTATCCAATGGTGGTATTCAGTTTGGAACCCACGTTTCGTTTTCAAGGGGTAATCGTCAACTTTCTTTTTTTAAATACGAACTTAAATTTTTTTTATCGTTTTTCAGGTGATATTGGCGTTATTAATATGAATATGTGTTTTAATTTTTTTTTAATACTTTTTTTATTTATTTTTTCATTTTTTTATTATTTATTTTGCATTGGGTAAAAAATAAACGAACGTGTTTATTTAATTTTATTATTTTTTAATTTTATTAAAAATAAAGGCTCCAATTTTCCACTTAGCAAAAAACAAAATAAAATATTTTTATAGGATATAAAAATTTCAAAAGTAACTTTAAAATTGCGCCAAAGAAAAATAAGTAACAAAAAAAAATTAAAAATGAAAATTAAAGAAATAATAAAAACACATTCATATTAATAACGCCAATATCATCTGAAAAATGATATAAAAAATTAAGGTTTGTATTTAAAAAAAATTGAGCGAGTCTGCTAGTACTCGAGACACTGATGTGTAAACATATCCTATATCGACATCATCGACATGAAAATCTAATGCCACCTTAGGCCCCGTGACGCTTGAATATGGGCAACCACTTATTTGGAGTTGGTTGCCTATATTCTGGATTTAGAAAGGACACGTTTTACACTAACGGTTACAGACAGCCTGCAAAACACATTCCCTTCGCAGATACCGCCTGACCTGCGTTGTTTAATGTTTACATTTGTAACGTTTGCATTAGAATGTCTAATATTACACTTCACGCAGAGCCCTCCGCTCGCTTCGCATGCTACAGGGGCGCAACGAACAAAAACTAACCAAAACTAACCCAATGCATGCCCAAAATCAAGAAAAAAAACTTTACAAATATAACCTCAAGAAAATAAAAATAGGATTAAAACTAAACGTAACAATCAACGCGAGCGAAGCCGCGAGTAAAAGATAAAAGTGTCCTATGTCCTTTACTATACTCTTGAAAATATCTGTACAAAATTTCATGATGATCGGTTAAGTACCTAGTTTACGCGTGGAAAATAGGATTAAAACTAACCGTAAAAATCAACGCGAGTGAAGCCGCGGGTAAAAGCTAAAAGTGTCCTATGTCCTTTACTATACTCTTGAAAATATCTGTACAAAATTTCATGATAAGTAGTTTACGCGTGGAAAATATGATTAAAACTAACCGTAAAAATGAACGCAAGCGAAACCGCGGGTAAAAGCTAAAGTTGTCCTATGTCCTTTACTATCCTCTTGAAAATATCTGTACAAAATTTCATGATGATCGGTTAAGTAGTTTATGCGTGAAAGCGTAAAGGCCTTCGCAGACAATTCTCATAACACCGTAGCATACGAGCATAAGGGTTTTCGACCAATCACAGCCGATATATCGAACGCTATATAACTTTTGCATAAGAGTTATCCGTAAGAATGGATAATTACGGAGGTTGTGCTATGCGCGACCAATTAAACACTCTTATTTTAGTCATATGTCCGTTCGATATATCGGCTGTGATTGGTCGAAACCCTTATGCTCTTATTCTACGGTGTTCTGCGAAGTGTCTGTGATGGCCTTAAGAAACAAACAAACAAACACACATTCTTTAATAACACTTACTGACAGCTTCAATCGGAGTGGATTAATTCACTGCACAAATTCAACACGAAAATCTAATGCCACCAGGAATAACATCAACCTATGGACACAGCTTATTCACTACCAGCTAATCATCTTGGGGCGGCATCTTTTGATATGGGAAAGTCAATAACCAAATTTTGCAAATTTTAGAAGAGGGCGATGACTCAATATTGTTTTAAACATCTGGGCATCTGAATATTACTTTTGACAGTTCGTTTAATTTAAAATATGCTTTTGTATCGTCTAAAATCCGTTTAAAAACGATTTTAAATGGCAAAATTGTATAAAAATCCGAAATTTCCGGACTTTCTTAGGACGAATTTGTCGTGGATTTTGAAGCAAAAATTCAATTTAAATTCATCCGTGTATTAAAAATAGGCTGTGCTATGGATCCAAATACACTGCGAATATAATATAATGAAAATCAAATACCGTCCTAGCGGCTAGCTTTTTAGAAGCGCCATTTGAGTCGTTGCAATCGCGGCCGTCCTGGATTAGCTTACTCCTCAATGCGCACGGGTTATAATGTCACATCGGTTTACACATTCCGTCCCCACATTTCCGTCCCATTTGCTGAGATTTACCCTCATACCGCCGCGTAAGATGTTTACACATCAAAAAGAAAGTTGATGATGGTCCCTTGAGGACGAAACGTCGGATAAATCACAAAAAATGGCAAAGCAAAAGTGCAATTCAATTTGAAATCCGTTTTTAAATAAGCCGAGGAAAACAATAAAGCAATTTTCAAAATTTTGTTTTTTCCCAATATCTCCGGAAATACTCGGAATTTTAAAGCTTTCTATACGGCATATTGTTAGTGACCTAAATGCGCAATTTTGCCCTAATTTGACCGACACTGTATCTCTTACGATTTTCGGGATAGATCCCCATACATAGTTTCGAATTCGAGCCACCCTATACACAAAAGTACAACTGCTGCAACAATCATTGCTTTAGCAGCAGTTTTTTATTAATGATTCCCTTAATCCACATTTTCAAGTCAATTTCAAAGTCCAATCAAACAAGTCAAACAGAAACAAGGATTAAAGTAGGATTGGGATAAATAATAATACGCAGTCGCAATATCAAGGAATTAATTGGTAGCCCTGCCCTTTGGGTCAAAGAATTTGTTTAAATTGAACCAAACATTTTTTGATCAAATTTCTTTGTCACGGAAATTGTCTGATGTAAACCACTTTTAGGGAGTAGGTAATAACGTAGGAGTTTTTTTAATTGAAACAAATTGAGTAGGCCAAGGCCAAGAATAATGAGCTAGAGAAGGATGGTTACTTCCCATAAGCGCCTATGTTCACTTACTATCGCTCCGTGCCCCGGGGTCTCTTCACCCATATCGTTGTCGCAGTGACGTTGCTGCGCGACGAACGGCCTTCGTTTCGCCATTGCTGTCATTGCATCTTCTGTGTTTTCGTTGTGTTTTTAGCTTTGTTAGTGATATTTTCGGATGTTTTAAAACCATTGATTGTGTTTTGGTGCTTTGAACATTGAGAAACTTGATACTTATTATATTTTTCGTTTGGTCCTAAAGAAAATTCCATAAATTGAAGATTAAAGCAGATACCATAGTGCCTGTTTTACAGAGTATTTTTCAGTGTAGTGTTTTTATTGTTTTTTTATATAAATAAGGTAGGAACAACTTAATTTATTTTTAAATGTAAGCAAGTCTGCGATGAATAATAATATTTTACCTAATATTGTAGAGAAGTTGTCAAACTGGGGGTTTTATTACACAGTGTGTCACTTGGCTATTTAGGTTTTAAGCAATATTTTTCAAAAAGTAGGTATGTTCACGTAAATACACTGGAAAGTAGTTTTTATTTATACTTTGTTTAAGTTCCTTAGATTGTGACCTTGCTTATCACGTTAGAATATCATAAATATATTATGTCATACAGCATTCACTACACTATGGAAAAGCCAGTGTCGAATCATATATTAAGGATTTTTCATTCATAAGCACTCATGTTATTAGCATTATGAATGTAACACTTACTAGTTAATAGACACACATTATAAAACTAAGGCTTTCTTAATTCAATTTTATTTTCCATAATTTGGAAATAGAATGTCAAAGTCTGAGTGCCACAAGAAAATTACTATTTTAAATATCGGTAAACATGTACCACATAGATACAAATATACTTGTTTGTAGAATAAAAGGAATTTTATACTAATTAATGTTTAACTTTTCTCTTTGGATATGATATTTTAGATAGGTACAAATAATAAACATATATATGAATTGTTTATTTCAGAAAGGTACTAACTAACACTAAGTGCCTTTCGAGAAAAAAAAACAGTAACTTCATATGAATAGTTTAATTTTATTATCCATTTAAAATTTTGAGTTTAAACACATTTTTATAACCTCTAAACAACAAAAATAGTCTTGCCCGTACGTCTATGTCATATGCATGTTAATGCTTTCGCCCCAACTTCGTCGCGTGGCTACGTCACGACAGAGCAGCGGTCACTGAAAAAATCCAGTTGATGTAACCATCCTTCTCTACTTTATTATTCTTGGGCCAAGACAGCCTTGGTCGGCGCTAACCCGAGAAAATTAATTTCAACCTGTCACATACAGGGTGACTCGTCGTAATATACACCTCGATTTTCAGTATTTTAAATGAAAATCTGAAAAAACGCTCGGACCAGTCTTATTACTAATTTTACAGAGGCAATTTTTTATTGTACTTTCACTCTTCAACTTCAACCCACGTCAGGTTATGCCTCATTTACTCTATTATAACCTCCAACTTTGAAGTCGCTGTTATTATCCCCGTTGATATGACAGCTTGTCAAAATCTGTGGGGAAAAATTGTTTAGTTAATAATTAATTAATCACAAGAGCTACAGGCTTCAAAATCAGGGTTTGTGACTTGTGAGTGAGATACCACTGAATCGGTTTAGCAAGGGTGGGTTTAACTCTTAAAGTTGTTAAAATTGGTAGGTTTCTTTATTTGTAATTTTTTCTTGTATGAAAAAGTCTTTATTTATTTTTCTGCGTTATGTTTTGGTTGTAAAGTTAAATGAGTTTTACATTATGATTTCGTATTCGGGCAATTTAGTCCGCCTTTGTCTTTCAAATTGCTAGATCTTTCAAATTGCCCTTTTCTATGCAATCTTATTACATTTTGCTGAACTTGTCTCGTGGTACGTTGATCAGAGTAATATTTAAAACAATAGATTTTATAGTATTTTCTATTTATCTATATTAAACATTACAAAATAAACCTCTAATTATCTTTGTCGAAGTCTTGTGCTCCTTGGACTTCATTAAACACTAATTTTTGATTACTCTTTAAAATATCGTCTTTGGTGATTTCGTAATTCACGGTATTGCCGGCAACGTATGAGCTTACTTTAGCCTGTCCTTCTGGGTTGCCCTGTGGACCTTCAAGGGGTTCAACTTCTTCCCTAAAATTAAAGAACATATCAATTGATTCTTTTTTCAGTTAGCTTGAGTTATATAGCGTCTCGGACAAATCTTGTCAGTGTAGCTTCTTAAAATGCAACATTTAAAGCCTCTTTAATGATAATTACTAAGGTAAACGATTTATAATTATCTACATATATAGAAAATAATAATATGGTTATCAAGTTAATTTTACTATTATTAGTTTGTCCGAGTGCTACAAAAACTATTAATTATATTCAATTAACGTGATGTTGTATAATGTTCCACACGCATATTTTGTTAATTTTTGGAGCTAGGGAAAATTTTACATTAAAATTATCCATAGGCAGCACATCCGTTACGTGTTAAGAAACAGGCAAAAATTAAAAAAGGATATTCCGAAAAGAATTGAAATTTTGTACAAAGCAAAATTAAAATATTCATGAAAAATAGACAAAATAATACAATTCAAGGTATTTGCCTGGCAATTAGCATTTGAGCACACTTTTTAATTTAACATTTTTGTGCCTTACTTTTCGCCTGATTTCATAAAAATTGTTAAAAATTGTATCTATTTTCTGGAATCTAATTTTTGAACTACAAGATAGTTGAGTAAATTTAATGGGCTTGCTATAAACATTCAATTTGATATTATACATGGCTTTGATACAAAGTGTGTAGGACGGTATTTACCTCCAGTACAATATCTTTTAATTTTTTCTTTGGAAAATAAGTGATATTCAAAATTGTGTTACCTAAACAAAGTAATAAATATGGATTTTAATTCGAGGAACTACAATAGTTGAGTAAATTTAATGGGCTAGCTATAGACATTCAATTTAATACTATACGTGGCTTTGATACAAATTGTGTAGGACGGTGTTTACCGCAGTACAAAATTGCTTGCTATAAACATTCAACTAGATATTATACATGGCTTTGATACAAATTGTGTAGTACGGTATTTACCTCCAGTACAAAATTATTTAATTTTTTTGTATAAAATAAATGATATTCAAAATTGTTTTACCTAAACAAAGTAATAAGTATAGATTTTATTTCGAGGAACCACAAGGTAGTTGAGTGAATTCAATGGGGTTGCTATAACTATTCAATTTAATAATTATACATGACTTTGATATAAATTGTGTAGTACAGTATTTCCCTGGAGTACAAAATTATTCAATTTTTTTTTTATATAATAAGTGATATTTTAATCTACTAAAGCTACTAAATAAATATCACCCTGTCCTAAGTTTGAACTTGAACTTGGAAATTGTTATATAAACATTAAAGGCAAACTATAAACAATGCGAGCAACCAACTGTAGTGATTATGAACCTTAAGCAAGCAATGGTCATCACTTTTTTTAATTTAAATACGCTACCGATCCTTCAGTTCGGCAGGCTTGTCTCACCTTAAACCAGCTCCCAGGTTAGCTACATAGCTGCCTTCGGGTTCTATCCGCTCCTAGGTTAGCTACATGGCTGCCTTTAGGTTCTACTCCTTTATTCCTGACTCAAACCTAGTACCGGTTAGCCACACGGCTGGTCAGTCTAGGGTTTCACAACCGCAACAATAAAAGTCAAATCGATGATAAGTTTGTCAGAGTTATGAGAAAGACAAGTGTCTACGTAGAGTCTAGAGTCTGTTAAATAGTTAAAAAATTTAGTAAAATATTCAAGTGCTCTTTCACCTTAAATAAAACTCCACATAAAACTCTTAAGAAAAACTATAATTATAAGGCAGTGACCAAAGACCTATAAACAATTACAAACCATACTTCAAATCGAGGAAACATGCGCGCCTTAGTAATCGGGTATAATAGAATCTTATTACATTTCTGACCAATAGACATTTTTAAAGTTTTATCATTAAGTCTTTGACAAATAGACATTGTTATTGTTATAACTAAAAGTGCTTTCTTTATCATCTCTTCTCACCCGTCGTAAATCAGGCCCGGACGCCCTGAACTACAAACCTGCACGCTAAGCAAGGCGTGTCATCACGTATAAAACATACAGTGGCGGATTGAGGGAAGCGTTAATTCTAACCAAGAAACCCCGTCATTGTACTAATCGTGACACGACTCTTCTCTGAGACGTTGTCATTCTTTTTATTCGTGACAATATTCAAAATTTATTTACCTAAACAAAGTAATAAATACGGTTTTTAATTCGAGGAACTACAAGATAGTAATTTTAATGAGCTTGCTATAAACATTCAATTTGATATTATACATGGCTTTGATACAAATTGTGTAGTACGGTATTTACCTCCAGTACAAAATTATTTATTCTTTTGTATAAAGTAAATGATATTCAAAATTATTTTATCTAAACAAAGTAATAAGGATGGGTTTTAATTCGAGGAACTACAAGGTACTTGAGTGAATTTAATGGGATTGCTATAAATATTCAATTTAATGTTATAGATGACTGATATAAATTGTGTAGTACAATATTTCCCTCGAGTACAAAATTATTAATTTTTTTTTATAAAATAAGTGATATTCAAAATTGATTTACCTAAACGAAGTAATGAGTTTAATTCGAGGAACTACAAGTAGTAATTTTAATGGGCTTGCTAGAAACATTCAATTTGATATTATACATATACATGGCTTTGATACAATTTGTATAGTACAGTATTACCTCCAGTACAAAATTATTTAATTTTTTTGTATAAAATAGGTGATATTCAAAATTGTTTTACCTAAAAAAGGTAATAAGTATGGTTTTTAATTCGAGGAACTACAAGGTAGCTGAGTGAATTTAATGGGATTGCTATAAACATTCAATTTAATATTATACATGACTTTGATATAAATTGTGTAGTACAGTATTTCCCTCAAGTACAAACTTATTCAATTATTTTTATAAAATAAGTGATATTCAAAATTGATTTACCTAAATAAAGTAATAAATACGGATTTTAATTCGAGGAACTACAAGGGAGTAATTTTAATGGGCTTGCTATAAACATTCAATTTGATATTATACATGGCTTTGATACAAGTAGTACGGTATTTACCTCGAGTACAAAATTATTTAAATTTTTTTATAAAATAAGTGATATTCAAAATTATTTTATCTAAACAATGCCAATGTAATAAATATGTATTTTTGTCGAGGATCTACAATGTAGTTGTACCTCGAGTACAAAATTATATACATTTTTTTATGAAATAAGTGATACTCAAAATTGTTTCGGATAAATAAAGAAAGTAATAAATGTGGATTTTTATTCGAGGAACTTTAAGATATTTGAGTAAATTTAATGGGCTTCTTATAAATACTCAATTTGATATTATACATGGCTTTGATACAAGGTAAGGGTATTTTGTTGGTGGTGTTAAAACCTAGCTTTATTATGAAATATGCAGTGTAGAACATTTTTAAACCAACGCTCTGCGTATACTTTGCCATGGAAATGTCTATTTTCAACATTGAACAATGTGTCCATAATGTAGGCAGTTTTTGGTTTTGTTGTTCTCCTTAAAAATATACGAAAACCTTTTCATCACACAGTATTCTTCAAGTTTTTTTTTTGTAGGCCAACTTATGTCTAGTTCCTGTTGAAATCAGCATCAAAATAGCCGCATTAGGTGCTATTCTAATATTGTAATGGTAGATTATATTTTCGCAATCATTCACTTTGGTTTCGTTGGAGCCTAATTTTCATTCAAAGTGGCGGTGATAATAAGTAACACAAAACCAACAAGAAATAAATCCTGATAAACTTACAAATAGCAAGAATTGACTGATTTAATGATATAAAATTAAGATTTCCAATTATCTTATTTCATAAAAGATGAATTATCGAAATATGGTATAAAACCCGATCTACACATTCTCTAAAAAAAATCCGTCTGATATCGTTTTATGAAACGTCAGTAGCTTCAATTTTTTTTGTGATTTGACGACTCAATAATTATAACTTTCATGACATTTCTGACTAATGTAATGATTATTTATAATTACTTGTCAATTAAATAGAAGCCAAACTAATACTAGTAATTATCATGCATAATTACCTAGGGAATTTTGATCCACGTTAAAGAAGGAAAATAGAAAAACTAAAAATTTAAATGTGAAAGATCAATAATTAGTAAGTCAATTATTTTCGCATGAAATAATAGTGTATATAGAATATAGTTAAGACTGCTCTATAGCTTATACTATATAGAAAAACCTGTAGAATTTCTTATGTTTTTACCAAAAATTCGTCACGTGTTTTACGACGTGCACCACGCTTTGATTGGCGTGCAGGTTATGTAGCTCAGTTAGGATCGGTCTAAGTCAGGTGAGAAGAGATGATGAGTGAATTTACACGGGACCCGATTACTAGTACACGCATGTCTTTTCAGTTGAGTTATAGTTTGAATTGTTTATAGGTCTTGGACCCTTATTTATAATAAAAAAAATTTAGAACGGTGTTGCGTTTTAATTTATTGTTAGCTTTGGTTTTTTACGCGTTTTTAGTTTATCTTAATTTCACTCAGCACTTTAATGCACTGTAACTATTATACTTTTAAAATCACTTGACTTTTTTACAAGTGTGTTGTAGATTCGACTTTAGTACCAAGAGACTGCGGTCCTTGAACTGCAGGCCATCGATCGAGCGTAATAAGGGGGAGACAAAGTCTATCGGACTGATAGTCCGCTTGACTATTTACATAATAGAATCTGCTGACCGTTGTCACTTTAATGTTCATAGTTACCTGCACTGTTCACTCGCGTTGTTTATAATTTGTCTTGAACGTTTACATAATATTTTCCAAGTTCAAGTTCAAATTTAGAGCTGGGTGATAAATCGTTAGCAGTTTAAATGTTTTAGTAGTTTACAATACTAATTTTGTCAGGACTAAAAATTTAAATTTGATACACATACAGATTTAAAGATTACATATAACAACTCTTTTCAAGCCTGCAAACCGTGCTTCAATTTCTACGTTTGGTAATATCTCTCATAATTATTAGGAACTGTGGCCACTGATAAATTATATCATTTCTTAGCAATTTGTATTCTAATAAAGAATAAAAATAAGCAGTACTAGGTAATTTGAACTAATTTCGCTTACCAAAGAAGTCAATTCTGTTTTACGAATATACCCTATCTTTTTTAAAACCAACGTGGCTTATTTAATGTAAACTCCGCAAATTAAACTGTTTGGGCAAAACTGTATAATTGTTTAATAAAAAATTTTCGTACTGAAAAATTTATGCTGTGTAAGTTTCATTTTATATCATTTTTAAAATTGTTTCTTCAATAAGAATTCTTCTAGCATGTTAAAATTGTTCTCACTCAAGAAAAAGAGTATCTGATTTTCATTTAAGGACGTAATTTAAATAGATATCTATTAATTCATGTTATATAATTGTGATTATTAAAAGTATCGCATAAATATTGAGGTAATAAATTGTTTATTTATGTATATCATTTTATTCCAACTTTCAGAGGAATTTGAATTAAACTTCATTTTCTGCGACCTGTGATCTATTACATAGATGGTTTCATCCCATCTAAATACCATTTATTTAATAATCGTGCTCTATGTATGAATTCAAATGCTTGTTTAAAATCTAATTATATCTTCTTGACGCGATGGTGGAAGAATTTTTAAAATGATATCCATTTCAATGTGGTGGATGTATACTGCATATTATTATTTTTTTAACAACACTATCGATTTCATTCCCCGATTAGCGTAGGTCGAAATACCCGCACCCGCCGCTAATTTAGGGGAGTTCCAAATACTGCGTTCAGAATTAGTAGATTTAAATAACTATTATACCTACTTACTTTACAACCCTGTATCCCTTATCGTCGGCTTCATAGTGCACTGTCCTCTTGTAGTATCCATCGCTATAGCTGTACTTTCCCTTCACAGTTAAGCCGTCTCGTACTTCTTCCCTTTGGTGCGTGTTCCCGCTGATTTGATCGTCTATATCACTAGCGAATTCATATTTCGCAGTTTCAGCTTGACGCCTAAATTCTTTCTCATCGAATTTTGGTTCAGTTTCTTGGGTGGTTTCAATTGTGGGGGGTGCCTTAGACGGCAGTTTTGTGGCTGTTATGTGTAGGTTTTTTGGAATTGGTTTGGCGACAGATTTTGGAGATTCATTGACCACCACAGATTCTTCCTTTACGATTTGGGGAGGTGATGTAGTTTGAAACGTCAGTGGAAAGCGGTGATGGGGGGTAGGCTGTTTTGTTGTTTGAGTGCCGACGGCAAAATATTTTTGTCTTAGCGATGGAAATGATGTTGTAGAGTCTGTAACAGAATTCAGTGCGGAAAAGAAGGGTGTAGTGGACGATACTTTATTAACACTGGTTCTATGTGGTTCGGAATTGTTGCTTTTTCGGCCTGGAGATATTCGACGTTTTTGGGGTACTGGAGGGGATTGTTGGAGCTTTGGAAATAATGGTCTACGAAGCGGCACAAGGTTTTGATTGAGAGTAGGGTAAGCTGGGAATTCAACTTTGAATGGGCCTTTCGTTGTGGTGGTAGTAGTAGTAGTAGTAGGTGCTTCTGTCGTTGAAGGTGCCTGAAATAAATACGACTGTGTATGCGACCACGAGGTTTATCGTGTGTACTTCAAGATGCGTATGTAAATGATGCAGATTTTCCTAGTGGAAAATATGTTGAACAGATAGATAAGTAGATAAGAAACATTAAGTTAAAAATTAACAGTTCGTCTTGTTTACCCCTTAAATCTCTGTTGTATCTGAAGAAGTAAAATTGGAGCTTGTTAACTTTTAAATTGTAATTTATTGCGAATATATCTATTTTGATTCTAAATCGAAATATATATCGGTATTAGAAAACCCAGGTCCCAAAAAATGTGAATATTTATCTGTAATCTAGGAAGCTAAAGGTTACTATTTCTAATTCATCTCATATTATTAGACGGTACAGAGAGTTCAGCTCTGAATAAACTACTGCAATTTTTTTCAGTTACATTGCTTAATCAGAATGATTAAGTCGGGATTGGTTTAATTTAGAATATTTCATTTCAGCTAATATGTTTTTAGAATTTTAATTCACATAGACTATTATTTCCTACATTTTATGTAATATGTGTTTAGAATATTAAACCTCAGAAAAGGCGAGATATGTATTTTTTTAGTTGTAATCGGTTACCTCAGCTTGTTCACTGGTGAGTTGCCGATATTGGAGGAGAAATTCCTTGAATAGCTCTCTTAATAAGGGATCCTCTTGAAGGTTGTTGCTGCTGTCTGTTCTGTCGGAGGCTGGTTGAGGTACGACATTGCGGTCCTTTTCAAATTGTTTGGAATAGTCTATCATATCCTGTAGCGTGGCATGATGCTAAAATATTGAATAACTAACTGCCTTATTACAAAAGCGTCAATAAAATCGATGGGGGCTGCTAAATTAGAATTAGAATATAACGCTATAGCAGACCGAAAATGATAATTTTACACAAATTACGTTTAACTCTGCATTTCTTCTTGTTGAGTAATATTCATTGTTCAAAATTTAGGACGGCTGAGTGATTTTTACTAGTGATGAAAGATTATTGTTACACGATTACGATAACGATAACCATTACGATTCTATATTTAATAATCGTACGATTGCGATTACAATTAATAAACGAAACGTAAATAACAAAATCTGTTAAAAATACTATATTTCCTTTAAAAAGGTGAATAATAGATAATTGTATACGATATATTAAATTAAATCATATTAAATGAAAAAAACATGAAAACGAAAGAGTAGGTATTTCTAAAAAACTTAAATATCCCAGTTGATAGTTCATATGATAATTGATATATCAATATTCAAAATTAACAAAAAAATAATTTTTTATTCAGGAAGCATTTCATTTTTATGTGGACTCAAACACTTTATTTTAGGAGTCTGAATTCGTCCTGCTGTAGAAAATAATATTTCTGAATCTACAGAAGATGGCTTGTAGGATAGATATTTGAGGGCCAGTCTGTCAATTTTTGTACATGTAGTATTGTCTTTCCAGTACTTAAATATATCAGAGGAGTGGTTTAAGTTTCATCGCCTCCACACTCAGCAGCTGCACATAGCCAATATTTTACTACACCTGATATGTTGCCCATTTACAAGCAATTTAGCTGAAAAGAATATCGTTTAAATAGTTTTCATCCCTATCCCTAACCCAAGTCCGGATTGAAATAAATGGTATACTTGAAGAGGAATTGTCGCAGGAATTTGAAATCGCCATCTCGTAGAGCAGAGAACAAAGAGTACCAAAGAGAAAAATATTCACTTTGCTGTGCCCCTTTGAACGAAAGTGGAAAATATTAAATCGGAATGGTAAAATTTGTTTTTTTTTTCGAATATGTCCAAAAATAAGCCAGACATTTCAAATTTTGAAATTTAATTTTATTACGTTTTAAATTACGCAACTTTTTCCCAATTTATTTTTTCCCTATCTGTTACAAGTCGCTTAAGATATTTTTTCTATTTTGGTATCATAAAGAAGTCTTTTCGATACGCAAAGTAGTGTCGAAAAGAAGCTCTTTTCGACACTATTTTTGTTGACTGATTGCTATGATATTAACAAAATTGTTCAATGCCAAAGCTCATTAGCAAAAATTTCGACACCGTTTTGAATGGGATTCCTGATAATACAGACGTCAAAAGTGACAAGATGGCCATCCAACTTTTTGATCGCGACTTGAATAAATTAATGTTTTTCATTAAAAAACGTGCAAAATAGAAGAAATAGTATAAAATACGCGTTTTAAAAGACATTTAGCGCACTCGCACGTTAGGAAACTCCCCGCAAGCGGGTCGTTTCCTAATTTCATGCTCGTGCGAAAAAATATGGTCTAGTATCTTAATATACTATTTTATACAATCGTTCAAAGAAGTAACAATTTTTAAATGAGCTCGTTCAAAAAACGGCACTTCTTTGCACTAGTGCAAAAATAGTTATTTATGCAACAAGTGTGTAAAGTGACATTTTTTTATGAATGGGAATATTGTCGCATGAGCCGTAGGCGAATGCGACAATCCCATGAATAAAAAAAGGGTACTTTACACATGAGTAGCATACGAAATTTTTTCTACTACCGAAAAATATAGGAAAAAACAAAAAGATTATTAAATTACTTTACGCACTAGTGCGTAAAATAAATAATTTTACGCACTAGTTCGTAAAATATATTCTTTTACGCACTGCCCTAAATGTCAAAAATATGTCAGATTTACTTTACGCACTAGTGCGTAAAATAGCTTATTTTACGCACTGCATATTAAAAAGGCCAATTTTACGAACCTTAGAGAGTGCGTAAAGTGAGTACTTTACGCACGGTAGTAGAAAAAATATTTTTTGCACTAGTGAAAAAAAGTTTTTTTGCACTAGTGTAAAAAAGCAATTTAAATAAATAGACAACACTATAATTAGTTATTTATTAACAAATCAACACAATTTAACATTAAAATGAACATTACAGTTTGGACAATTTCTTAAATTAACTTTAGATGGAAGAGAAGACAGCACTTGTTTTTTAATAGATTTACCGTCAATTTGCCGATTGCTAGTTGATCCAGCAAAAGAGGACGATGGGGCGTTACTTGAAGATTCATCCATTACCTTCCCTACAAAGTTGTCCGGCATTGCAGAAATTGAGGACCTTCTTGCTGTTCTGCTCTTGGTGAGGATTCGAATTGTAACATTTTTGCAGTTTTTACTTTACATATCATCAACATATCCTTCTGCAACCAGTATAGGTATAGCTGCGGCTCCGGCAAATTCAAAAACTTTGCGATTTTTGCACTTACTTGTTGTCAAACTCGACCTGCGGTCTCGTTTGACAATTTTCACGTTTCGTGCAAAAACTTGTACTTTTTGCACTTGTTGCATAAATAACTATTCAAGGTGGCTACACACCCAACTGCAAGCTTGACAAGCATGCATGTACAATAATTTTGTACAAGCATGTATAATTTCCATTTGCCACCAGACGGTACATGCATGCTTAACAAGCATCAGTTTGTACCGGAAAAATGTCTTGCTCGGACGATGATGCACTTGCTTTTACAAGAAAAACTCAAAAGAATAAATGTTATGTGTGGTGCAAAGAGTGGTTAAGGAAAATAAAAACTTACTCCCCTCTTAACTTACTGAGTGAATTAAACATACCTCCACGTGATTGCAATACCTATCTCAGAATGAATGAAGAAACTTATCTGAAACTTTTATCATTTGTAACACCTTTAATTAGAAAACAAGATACGCCTTCTTTCATGATATTCTGATGATCTGATACGCCAAAGACACAACTGATTTTGGTATGCATGAATAAAGTTTTCCAGTAATTCTCGGTTCGCCTTCTTCAGATCGCTATACATGATGAGTGGAAACGGCTCATTCACGACTGTTGCTTGTGTATACAAGTCGACACGTACGTACACACGCTCCGTTTCACTTGCGCAAGCACGGCTTGTCCAAGCTTGCATGATTCAAACCAAATCTATTATCAAGCGGCTTGCACAATTCAAATTCTTGCGCAAAATTTTCCTCCAGACGCTCCAGCATATTTGTACAAAAAGATTGATCATGCATGCTGGTCAAGCTTGCAGTTGTGTGTGTAACCACCTCAACGTCACTAACACCTCAGAAAGTGTTACTGCAGTTAATTATTAATAGTCTGTATTCTAGTGCCTCACAATTGATAATAAAGTCCGATTTGCATTTCGCTTTCAGTGCTAGAAAGCCCGTTTCTTCTCATTTATTTTCAGACTTAAAAGAAATGACAGTTGTTGCCAAACGGTCAATAATACCTGGAGCTAAAAACAACATCTGCTTAATAGCCAAAGTTTGTCACGAAGATATAGCTAATCTTGTGAGTGGATTTTAAGGACTAATACATGTTTTTATTTACTAAGTTGACACCTCCAGACGTTTTAGGAATTTTGGAGGTATTTTTTAATAAGATATTTTATTTGCTGTTTCCCATAATATTCATGATTCTAAAGAGTTTTGAAACTTCTCTTGTGTCATTTCGGTTAAAACTAGGCTCCTGCAATGTCTTTTTTTTTCACTTTTTTATCGTATTATACAGGGATATAAAAAAGTTGCCATGATATCGACTATTCCGGAAACAATTTAAGCCTCTCGTAATGCAAAATCGATTAAATTTCGACTCTTGTGATGTATCTTTTTATCTAATTTATATTCTCAATGTTCTCACTAATCAGAGTTTTTTAATTATAAATTTAATCAAGCATTAGCTTCATTTTTCTTTAAGGGCCACCACTTTGAACTCCGATTAGTCACTGCTAAATTAATCAGTGTTTTAAATATCATTCATTTATTAATGTCATAGTCATACTGACATTAGCACATTCAAAACACTGATTAATTTAACGAGTGTTTAAAGTGATTACACTCGAAGTTCAAGTGGTGGATTTGATTCATATTCATTGATTCGTTAGTCCACGGAAGCTTGGAAAAACCTTGGCACCTTTCCTTCGATAAATAAAAATAGAAGTACGGACGCATTCATCAAAATCATAAAAAAAGTAACAAACCTAATATCGAAACAAAAAAACTTTGTCGTCTGTAAATGAAAGATCAATATTTTGTTGGTTCACCTTGGGCCTGGAAAAGTACCATAATTATTAACAGTTTCAATAATGTAACTTTACGTTAAATATGAGGCGTAACCAAGGAGCAAAATTATTGAACTTGCCAGTGTAAAATTTTTCATGGATGGATGGATTTTTGTAGGCAGATCTAGAAGTTGAAATAAGCAGTATGCCTTTGTGCCGGATGAGTACGAATAAGATATCTTACTTCTGAGCCAGCAGCACTTCTCATATTAAAGAATTGTTGTATTATTGAACACCACATATTAATCTATTCTGAGAGTGGTGGAGAGATCCAGACAGACAGGAAGTGCAATGTATAAAAACGGAGGTGGTCGAAGAAGGCAAACCACAGAACGGGTTGACCTTACAATTGACAGGTGATGCTCTGGCAAATCGAGCGTGGACCGCCATCAAAATATGAAGGCTGAATCTAGAGATGGATCGTGATTTCACGTACCGTGATTTATCACGGCGCCTGCACTCGGAACGGTTAGTCACCGTGACAACTTATTAGAAATCACGGTTCTCCCCGTTCGTACACTAAGGAATCTGTAAGTGATAATCGCGACTGCGAACTGGCTAACTACAGAGGAGCGACGTGACCGAGCCGATATATTTAACCGTTGCCGCTAATTTGACAACATTCGACTGCTGCTATGCGTTAGTTCAGTTCTTGAGACGTTCTTTTTAGATATACCAACGACAAAGTTTACAGAATAAATATATCTTTATTCTGTAGACTTTTCCAACGATTAAGTCAGGGTTTACAGTCCAGCCAGACACTTGTGGTTAAAAAATATTTGCCAAAATTTTATCAAGTTAAAAAAAAACGTAACATCTATTAGTGTATTTCAAAGGTAATATAAAAATAAATGCATTACAAAGCGTTCAAAAGGAAATAAAAATAATTTAAATTTTAATGGTTTATGTTTATTTACCTTTATTTTGAGACTATTGACTATTGGCCGCAGGTGCCGGCCGCTGGCTGATCAAAGGATGCCGACGTGAAGCGAAAAAAACAGCTCCTCTTTGTTAATGCCTAATGTACTCCGCTTTTTTATTAAAGGATTGTCGACATGTGTACTACGAATCACCCCTCGGTAAACAAAAACGGCGATAATATTTTAAAGTGTCGTTTAGGATAATTTAAATATATACAGCAGTTGAAAAAAATCAAAATCACGGACGTGACTGAGTCACGGGTTTTTTAGACCGTGATTCTTGGGGAACGGTCACTGATCACTATGGTGACTGAAAATTGCTGTCACGCCCCATCTCTATAATGACTAATGATTATTAACAGACACTCTCCGCAGGAGGCTCCATGATAGACAGTTACTAGCCCGAAGGAGAGACGCGCGTCCACTAATGCCGCAGATTCATTGCGCGAATCGTAAGAGGTTGGGTTTAAGCTTACAGAGGGTAGGCGATAGAAGAATGGTAACACTGCCTTTTGACTGACGAATGCAGATTAAACATGTCTAGATCAGATGATAAAATACTAACTTGGAGAAGGCCTAGAAACTATCTATAAAAAATTAAGAAAATATGGAAGCGAGGAGGCGTTCGAGGCGATACTTTGGTGTGGGGTGGGGTTAAGTATAACGAAAAAACCGAGCTGGTCATAATTACGAAGAGTCTATATCGTCAAAGGTGTAGTGATGAATGCCTCGAAGCCTTTGTTTTGCCGTTTGCACGGATTTATCGATAAGATTTCGTGCTGATTGATAACAATGCTCGTCCCCACCATGCGCAACAATTGTCCATAGATATATAAAGGAAAATAATATCCAAATAATAAATTGGCCTGCCCAGTTCTCCAGTTGTGAACGTAATCGAACATATCTGGAGTTGCCTCAAAATAATTTTGATCCAGCGAGAGCCTCAACCACAGAATTTAGAGGAGCTGACCCATGGCATTTTGGACTCATAGAAAGAAGTTTTCCAATATTTTACAAAAATACCGATGTTAAGCATACTGGAAACATGCCGAAATATTTTCCAGTTCCAGGGTGGACCAACATGATTTTGATTTTCATGGACGTCAAAAATTTTGTGTCGATTCTAGGTTTAATTGTTTCATAAAATCGATTTTCTTAGTTTTTATTTAATGATGTATAAATTATCATTTGATCAATACTTGAATATTTGTAATATAAGTCACAGAAGGAAAGATGCTGAGATGTTTTCCAAGTCCAGAGTGCACCAACGAAATATTTAATATATCAAGGAATATCCATTTAGAGAAAAATGCAACTAACGTTTGATTAGATTTACTACTATTATACAATAGCTTTTTGCTGCTCCTGTGTAATGAACCATTGAGAATATAAATGAGATAAAAAAATACATCACATGAGTCGAACTTTGAAGGAATTTGCATTACGAGAGGCTCAAGTTGTTTCTGGAATAGTCGATATCAGGCCGAATTGCAGAATAATTGAGAATGTCTCGATTCAAAAAAAGAGATGTACAGGGTGTCCATTTTTCGACACTTTTACGGGGTAATTTTAAAGGTAGAGAGTTGCGGTTTTGGAGCGCCTGCTGATAATTCTCTGACAATTCGCCTGTTTTTAGGTAACCATTTTCCGTACAAAACAAAGTTTATGCCAGGCGTCACCGCAACCCACATGAACTTCGTGAAGCCATTACCGTCGCATTTCAAAATTTGCATAGACGTCCGATAATACTCATGAACGCTCTAAAAGGAATAACCAAAATGTGCTAACTATGTGTTTGGAGAAAATGGTAATGATTTTCAACAATTTCTACAGCCAAACAAAATATCTGTTTATGATGTTGCTGTTAATGTGTGTTATATAAAAAGCTTAAATTATTATTAACTATTTATATTGTTTAATATTTAGGTAGCTACGTTGTTGGGTTAATAAAAAAATCACTTCAAAACTTCTTCAGAATAAATAATATCCAAAAATGTTTCTTTTCTTTCATCAGCGCTATTATTATTAAATACCATAATGTATTTGGAGAAAACAGTAGTTTATTCAGCTAGTTTGGGTTAGTTTGGGTTAGGTTGAGTTATATTTATTTTTAATATATACTATTATACATTTTTGGAAATCCCAGAAAATGTCCAGTTTAACTAGATAAAAATATACAGGGTGTTCCTTATATAAACATATGATTGCTTTATAACTTAAAAACGGATGGCGCAAGAAAAAAACAAACTACTCCACTGGATTTTACGGAAAAATTTCTATGATAATACATTTTCAGCTATTTAATAAATTAAAAGACAACTGAGATACGGGGATGTATCAAAAGTGTTAATTTTCAAATTCACCCGGTATCTCAATAACCAAGAAGGCTATGAAATTTTGGTTGACGACATGTTTAGTTTTACAAAAAAGTAGCACAGTGTCGCGGAAACCAAAGCCCTCTATCTTTAAATTAAGCGAGATACCCCGTAAAAGTGTCGAAAAGTTGACATCCTGTACATACTAGGAGTCAATTAAATCTATTCAATGAAAATGCTCGTGAAAATGCCATGACTGCTCGACAAAATTGGTAATTAAGCAACAGAAAGACAAAAAAGATGTTGCAGTTGAATTTTAACCGAATTGACATAAGTTAAGTTTCAAAATTCTTTGAAATTATGGGAAATTGCAGTACTTCGAGAAGATAAGTATATCTCATTAAAACCAAGAGATACGTCCTAATCATCGAAATTCACTCAAAAGACCAACTATAACTTCGTGATAAAGTTTCGCTATTATGCAGTCGTTTTTTTTAGTTCCCTGTATTATGGACAGTTTGACAAAAGTTTTTTTTATGTATTAAAATATATAAGGAGAAACGGGCTTTCTAGCACCAAAAACAAAATCCAAATCGAGCTTAATTTGGCTTCCTAAATATGTGCCAAATTAGGACCTTATTTTGACCGGTACGGATCAATCATTGTGGGGCACGTTATATCCTAATGCAAGTAAACAATAAATTAAAACGACACATCGGTACTAACAAAGTAAACTTTTTCTGTTGCGTATTTAGTGTGTTTTTTTTTTTATAAACTGTAAAACAATAATATTGACTATGATGAGATAATGGGATAATGGTACCTAACATATGCACATATCGATCATATATTACAAAAATATCAATTACACAAATTACTATGTCACTCACTAGTGTTTTAAAACCATGCCATATGGCTTTAGAAAAAAATAATTTGTTGGTTTTATTTTGTAACTCAGTATTCAGTGTTGTCTTAATTTCATTTTTAAATTAATTTATTCTGATTTATTATACTGGTTTAGGATTGGATAAGTCTAAAGAAGTTATCACAATATATATTAAATATAAAATGCTTACCGTTGCATCAAAAATTTGTGATTGCACTAAAGATATCAATACACCGTAAAAACACACCAAAGTTGACAGAGGAATCATATTGGCACAAGTGAAAAGTTGGTACTAAAGATTTTATAATTGATTTGGAAAAGTATATGTATGTTCCTTAATTTAATTTTAATATGAATTATTATTGTAGATTATTTAAAGTTTTGTTTAGAAAGTAGTTAATGGGTTAATGCATTTTGATTGTGAGGACATTTAGAAATTCATGTTCTAACCTTGGAAAATATTGGTTTAATATTTGAAAAAGATATTACAATTATTTTACAAAAGTAATTACCCCATAATTTTGAAGTTATTGCAGTTAGTATGCCATACTAAAATTAGCAAAACGTAATCCTAATTTAAGATCATTCCTGCCTTTGTGTGTCCGTGTCTTCACTCCCATACCCTTTGCAGGATTTACGGTTGCACATAATTTAGCTTTAGAATATCTATAGACTCTGATCTAGCTGAGCGGATAATTCAAGAGAATCGGATGTGTCATTTAATTTGTAATATCATAAGAGTCTCTAATTTACATTTTTTATAATGCATTTAATTTGATTTTGTTTCTCAGCAAATCGTACAATTTCCAAACCATTGCCACTTTTGCATCCAGGCATGACTTTCCTGATAGTACGGCAACTAGCAACACTTTTTATTGTCACATTTTTTAAACCTTAGTTTATCTTTTATTTTAGGATATTAATGAAACTCACCAACAAAATGAACTCCTGCCATTTTGTGCGCGGGCGAACGATTGACAGTGGCCTTCATATTATGTCAAAAAAAAGGTGAATGATGGAACTTTTAAAAGCTGAAACTTCTTACTAATTTGATTTTCTGCGGGTAAAAACGTGAAACATTTCTGGTTATTGTATTGATTTTGTATAATTCCATAGGACCTTTTTTATATGGATTCGTACATACTTACGAATATATTTTTTAAATCTTTTATGGCCTTGTATGATATATTACTCAATAAACCCTCGGACGAAGTAATTTTCATGAGATATTCATCAAATAATTGGAATTTAATTTTCGCATATAACATTTTACAAAAGTATTAAAAACTTTAAATCAGATTTTATTTTGAAAATTGAAATATAATTCCGAAAATATGAACCTTTAAAACTTTGTTGTGGTGTCTTTTTAGTGAAAAAAAAACGCCAAACTAACTCAAGTAATAAAATTCTTCTATTTGTATTTTTGTTTTTTTTTTAAACATGGAGAAAATTAACCCAAACTAACTCAGACTAATCTAGTGTAACGAAAATTAGCATATTAAGCTATCAACGTGATTATTATTTATTAATTCAAACTAGTCTACAACTGAAGTTGTTTATCGCACATTTGGAAAATAGGTTTTTTAAATATTGAAGTTTTATCAAAAAAGTTGTTAAATTATGTTGAAGTTTTGCAAAAAAGGCATCATAATATAAAGAAGATTTTAAACAACAAAAAATCGTGTTGTAGCTACATTTTCGAATCGTACACAAGCTCTAACTTCAAATACATCGACCAGCAAAAAATATGGTATTAATGAGGTTTAGACCACAGGAAGATATTTTAATGAATGGTTGAGCAAATGCGAAATAAAAGAATATGGTTTTTAAATTGTAAGGATGCAAAATAAAATTTTCTTAAAATTATTTTCTCATACTGATACGTTACTTATATTGATTTTGTATAATTCCATAGGAAGTTTTATAAATGGATCCTTACATACGAATATATATTTTTAAATATTTTAGGGCCTTGTCTGATGCAATTCCTCAATAAATCTATGGAAGAGGCACTTTTTTTTTCTCATATATCATTCATTAAAAACTTTAAATCAGTTTTGATCTTAAAAATGTAAAACCAATTACCAGAATAGGAATTTTTAAAACTTTATAATGAAAAAAACGTCAAACTAACCCAAGTAATACAATTGTTCTATTTGTATTTTTGTTTCTTTTAAAGAAACGCCGCACGAAAAATTTTAGAAGTGAATGGGAGATAAATGTACAAGGTTATTTTACAATTTAAATTGTAATGGTGCAAACATTTTTTTCTTGAAATTATTATTATTTCTTGGGATAGTTTCCAGAATAATTGTAAATTGGCAATTAAACTTTGGTTATTTTTTAGCGCAGCATCATCATAATGATGTGCTAGATAATTATTACTTTTGATTTATGTAAGTATTAAGATACTAGACAGTGAAAGACTCAAGCTAAGTTGAGCCGATTTTCTTGCTAAATAGCTTCGAAGAATGCAGATTTAGCACACATCCAACTAGTCGAGTACGACTGCCTCGCGGCTTTGTCGCTGACTGTAGACGTTTTGTGCAATGAGTGATCTTGCGACCCACTCTCCTACAAACTCGATCCAACATACAATGA
>MU191986.1:0-11152 GCA_016904865.1 Pissodes strobi
GTGTGGCAGCTTCCCTACCTTTCGCCCGATCTACCTCCTTATTTTACTTCTAAAATTTATTATTTATTTCTTCATTAACTTCATGAATTTTTAACGTACAAAGCACCTTCTTGGAATATGAAGAGTTTAATTCATTGAAGAATACATGTTAATTTACATTACAATTAGAAGTTTGTGTAGTCGAATATCATTGGTAGTTTTGAGTCTGTTATTTCAATCAATTTTGAATTAAAATTATATTGCATTTTTATAACATAATCTTATTTTAAAATAAGTCAAATATAGTTTTCACTATCATATTACGATAGAAATAAAACGGTCCGTTTTTAACCGCTTGAAGATATAAATGATTTAGATATTTTGTATGGCTTAGTAATTTATGTCAATTGCCGAATATAATTAATTTTTTTCCAAAACACATTGGATCATAAATAACAAATATCATTGGATCCTTTTCCTTCGTAAGCAATTTCTCATGTTCCATAGCCTCTTTAAATAGTGTTTGTCAGTCTCCACATTTTTCCTTTTAACCAGGGGCCCAAAGTGCTATGAGGAGAGATGAATTACACGTAAATAAAGTGTGTCGTCTTTTGTCTACATGTTTTATGTTTGGGGCTCTTTTTTAATCTGGATCGGGGCCTTTTTTGATAACTTGCAAATAAACTATCTTGTTGCTCTAAAAAACGTTAAAGCAGTAGCCTTTTTTCTAAAGTAGTATAGTATGAGTAGACGTGGAAAAATGTTATTTCATATATGAGCCGAAAAATAATTTATGGGCGTTCATCAGCAGTGGCTCTGCTCTTGCATTGAACAATTTTGTTTCGTTATCTGAAGAAGCTGGGTCCTTATTGGCAATATTTTAAATTGTTCTCATTCATTTTACTCTGGTGCCATATTTTAACATATTTAAGTTATTGACAACAACATGAAAATCTTTGTTTTTTACATGCAATTTACTAATAGTAAAGATGAACTACACTATTTTATGAAAACCGAGATGTTTTATGATCACAGCTGGGTCAATAATCATATAAATTATGATTTTGATTTATTTCGATAAATATCAGAAACAAAGACAATCATATTTATATGCATATTAACACATCGTTCAAATAGTGAATCTGAGATATATTCTGACATAATAACATGCATTAGCGAAATTAAAAACAAGTTGGTAGGGTTCAAGTAAATACAACAGTCTAAGGTTACGCAGACCAACCCGTCACATAACAGAATTCAAAGAACTTGTGCAGACATTTACGTTCTAATTTCCAGTTTATCTCTATATTCTCTGTTGGTTCGCTAATATTCTTATTTACTATTTCCAAAAATACCTTTCATACATAGCTCGATTTTCAATCAAGTTAGATTTTTTTTAACGTTTACTGCAATTTGGCTTAAAATGTTTGTGTTTAAATTGCTAAACGCTACGAAATTGTCTAAATTAGCGATGTAGTCGGATTATTTTTGAAGCTTATCATGATATGTTAAAAAAAACGATTGAATATCAAGGTCACGTAATATTTACAAAAACATTTATCTTTTTGTAGAATAACCTATTTTTCGTTCGATTTTTGATCTCTACAGAACATTCTAGACTTATTTGATATTGCACACCATATTTCTAATTTCAATTATTTTGGAGATATTGAAGTTTAAAAATTTCCATTTCTAAACTATGATACCCTGTAGAAGCAAAACGATTTGCCCATTTATTAAACTTGGATTACTAAGGTTTCAATTATTCTTCATTTGATATCGGCTTTAACGGAAGTATTTTTATTTTAAATTTAACTTTCATTTAAATGCCGAAAAAAATAAAATTTTGTACTTCCGGTTAAGTAAATAATTATTATAAAAACATGATGATGATTTAGATAAGAAAGTATAAACTGTTTCGTTCTGAGTCATACACTTTTGATTCTACAGGGTATGTTGGGGTTTGGAACCTTCCGCAACATGCACTAAAACGGAGTTTTATCCACAATACCGGAACAGAATTATTGCACTCGACGCGCGTTTCGCTAACCATGTTAGCATCATCAGGAGATGATTAACTTTCTCATTGTTGGATACCTCAGGAGAAATGAAGATAATTTGCCGAAAAGTTTTCGATGTTCATCCCCTAGGAGGATGAAAAGGGTAGTTTTTGTATCTCGAGAACAATGATAGCTAGAAACATACGATTTTCACTGTTAAATAGCTTGTACATTTTTTACTACATTGCATATACTTTTATCCCATTGTACTAAAAAGTAAAAAATAAATAAAGGTATTTTTTTTAAACAAGCTTTCATTGAAATGCACTAAAAAGAAGAAAATAAAATTTCAAGTAAATCAAACTCATTATTTTATTACATTAACCAATTTAGAATAGATTTCTGCAACATAAGAGGCCTGAATACAAACATAAATTCGGTACACCAACATCTACAAGCAAATAGACCACACATACCTACTAGCCCTTACAGAAACACAAGTATATTCTACAACAGTAAACTACCCCTATCCGGATTATGACTTACACACCCGATTTAGACATAAGTTCGGAATATGTCTTTTTATCCGAAGCGACCTCTCATGTAACCGCGAGGAAACACTCGAACCGAACAACCTTGGCGTCATGTAGCTCAATTCACCGCCAAGGGAGTAACCAAGTTTATATATTGTCTCTATCGTCCTCCGAGCTACCACTTTTAACTCAATACAGGTCGATCACCCCAATTCAGAAAAAAAATCGTTCTGGGATACTTCAATGCCCACAACACCAACTGGCTCAAACATCACAAGACCGACAACGAAGGTAGAGAAGCTGAAGCATTTGCAATTAGCTGCGGGCTTACTCAACTTGTAGACGAACCAACTCGAATCTCATAGAGAGGCGAATTCGCCGCCCTCCTGGATCTTTTTCTAACCACCAATCCTGACCAGTACACAATTACATTTGGTCCGCCATTAGGTAATTCCTACTACAAACTTATTACAACGGTTTGTGAATTGCAGAATTGCACATCTACAGAAGGATCCACCATTGCCTCGCAAAATCTGGCATTACAATTCTGCAAACTGGGACGATCTAAGGGAGTTCTACCTAGATTTTCCTTGGCTCGACGTCTGCTGTAGCACTGACGACCCGTCAGTCTGCTGCGAAGAGATCACGCAAGTAATCTCCTCAGGAATGGACTGAACCCAAACTAACCCAAATTCCATCAAGTTACCGTCAAAAGGAAAGCCCTGGTTCGACAGAAGATGCGAAAAACTGTAGGTAGGAAACAGCAAGCCAACAAGTACTGGCAGCAAAATCAGACCGCTGAAAATCGCAATTATTTTGTCGAAGCGAGAAACGAATGCAAACGTGTGATCGACGAAATTAAGGACAAACATAATCAAAAAATCAAGAATAAACTTTTACAATGCTCCAGTGGCTCCAGGAATTTCTGGTCGGTAGCAAAGGCAGTAAGTAATACCTTTACAAAAACGTCTCTCACACCTTTGACAGACGATCGTGGCATCATGGTGACCACAGGCAAGGATGAAGCAAACATGCTCGCCAAAATGTTTTCATCGCACTCTACCTTAGACGTCTCCCAAGGCAAGGCTCTCCCCACCATATCGAACATCAACACTACCATGGCAGAAGTCAAGTTTCATCACCATGATATTCGTAAAATCCTTAAAGAACTAGATACGCAAATGGTATCAGGACGGGACGGAATACCTGCCATCGTGTTAAAGAACTGTGCCAACGAACTAACGCCCGTTTTTTCCAGGCTTTTTGCTCTGTCTTACGGAAAAGGGATTTTCCTATCTTCTTGGAGAGTCGCTCGAGTGCAACCTGTTCCAAAAATAGGCAAGAAAACCACGCCCTAAAACTATCGCCCAATTGCCTTTCTTCCAATAATCTCCAAAGTCATGGAACATGTAGTCAATCAGCAGCTACAAGAACAGCAGAATAGTTAGTGATAATTAAAACGGCTTTCGCAAAGAGAGATCGACAGGAGATATATTGGCCTATGTCACTCATATATGGAGTAGGACAATTGTCATTCTACACAGTTTGGCATGATGGACTGCTTAACAAACTGCCGTCCTTCAGACTGCCAGCCTCTCTCTGCAGCTGGCTTCCCAGTTTCCTTAAAAACCGATCTCTGCGCATTGCAGTTGATGGACACATCTCAGACACAATCACCATTAACGCGGGCGTGCCTCAGGGCGGAATACTTTCACCAACTCTGTTCCTCATCTATATTAATGACCTGCTGACCGAAACGAATAATCCTGTTTACAGTTTTGCAGATGAGAGTACCCTTGTCTCCCACTTTAGATCAGAAAAACCCTTACCAGCGACTGAGACTCATCACCGCAGACAGGAGCAGATTACGGCAATTAATCAAGACCTGGAGAAAGTTCAAATTTGGCGCGACCGAAATTTGGTCCAGTTCAATGCAGCAAAGACCCAAGCAGCCACGTTTACCAAGAGGGCCAATACAGCGGGCCCTGACATCATTATGGCAGGGTCGACCATTCCTTCATCCTCGTCAATCGGACTGCTGGGTATCTCGGTCAACAGCAATATGTCCTGGCATGACCACGTTGCTAACATCGCAAAATCAGCCTCCCAGAAGCTTGGTGCGCTATTTCGCAATGAAAAACTCTATACACCGCAGCAGTTGCTCTTGCTCTACAAAGCGCAAATTAGATCGTGCTTAGAATATTGCTCACATATCTGGGGTGCCGCACCAAAGCACACCCTAAAGCTGCTGGATTCCATTCAGAAGAGAGCAGTGCGTCTCGTCGGCGACCCGGAGTTGACCCGGAATCTAGATAGTCTGGAACACCGCAGACATGTGGCCGAGATATCTCTGTTTTACAGATACTTTCACGGCAGATGTTCCCAGGATTTGGTCCGCCTCATCCTGCCCCTGGCAGCTCCTGTCAGAGAGTCACGACAGACGGCAAGAGCGCACCAGTTCGTCGTACAACTGGAAATACCTAGAACATCGCTTTACAAGAGCTCCTTTGTCTGGCGCACTGCATCACTGTGGAACTCACTCCCAGGACATCTGTTTCCCACTAATTACAACTTACAATTAATGCCATAAAAAAAATCAACATCTTCGCACACACACAGCTCGTCGAGCGCCATAGGATATCTCTTTAATGTGTGTGCCACTGTCATAAAAAAAAAACATTTTTATATGATATAAAACCTTGTCGCGAAAATAGGTTTATCTTGACAAGTAATTCTAATTAGAAATATATGTGTTTATATATGAAATTTAAACAGGAAAATCTCGCGATAAGCTTTTATATCATACAAAAATATTTAATGTAACAACATAATGGGTTTGATTTACTTCAAACTTTATTTTCTTCTTTTTAGTGCATTTAAATAAATGCTTGTTTTAATTCTTTTACCTTTGTTTAGTGTGGTATTAAATTATTATTTAGGTTCTTATATACTTGTAAAAATATATTTTAGCGTAAAAACGCTAGTACTATGCTTCGTTAGGCACATACTTTCAATATAATTAGGTGATTCAAAAATAGAGAGAAAATATCTAAATAAATACGCCTTAAAGAAATCCAGATTAAAAAAAACAAGAGCCCCGCATTATGATTTTAAATTAGTACGTCCTATTTAAAAGGAAAGATAGTTGCTAAAGTATTCATTTGTTGCTAAGTTATTAACTTTATAACCAATGTGGCAAAAATCAGCGCCCTTATAAATCATATTTTTGTCATACGCTCCCAAAAATAGCTATTTTACGGACTCATTTGAGTCCGTAAAATGCTTCTTTTTAGGCCTAGTCCCTAAAAGTCGTCATGGCAACCTTTACGGACTATTCCAAAATTCCTGAATATGTCTAGATGTCAAATTTCGAATGACATGAAAAAATTGTCAAATAGTTGCTACGATATAAATTTCTAAGCTAACTTTTTCGAACATTACGACTTCAAAAATTATGGTAAAATTTAAGCGTTCTGAAGAAGTGTAAAAAGCGTATAAAAAAATTTTGGGTGCGTATGACAAAAAATAGTGTTTGTCACACATACCTAAATGAAGTTTTTCAGGACTCATCTGCTATTCCGGACTCGGCTAACGCCTCGTCCTGAAACAGCAATGATTCGTCCTGAAAAACTCCATTTTAGGTACTTGTAACAAAAATAACTATTACTGAATATATTTAAGCATCCTTACTATCATCTATATTATTTTATTAGTCAACAGTATTATGTCAAAATTAAAGATAACACACATTAGTGTTATAGCAACAAGCTCATCGGAATAAAGATTTGATGTCTATTTCATGCGCATGATTACTTCTGTCTACCATTCTAGTTTTTGAGTAAACAAACCTCTTATTTATTACCAGACGTAAGTATACAAGCTAAACAAGTAAATATATATTACTAATGTATTTATTGCATAACGTATTACAAATTATACCTTGGTTTAAGACATTTTAAGAAAACATTAAAGAACATTTATTTAATAATATCATATAAATTTTCTTGTTGGACTCAGAAAAACACATTCACCTTTCAGTATATTTTATCAGATAATGATAGCATGATAGTAAGAATTGACGAATAAGCTAAAGTCTGCAGTTTCGGTAACAGTTTTGGTAACAGAGTACTTTACTGTACATGAAATTAGAATCCGATACATTTCAGACATGTAGCATTGAGTAAACACATTGATTTCCATTTAAGCATACACTTAATATATTACTAGGAAGGTATATTTTTAGTTTAATCAATCACATTTAAAAAGACCTAACTGATAAGGCAAAACGTTTAAAAATATTTGTTTATTCCACTAATTCTACCTTAACTAGGACGTACTATAAAATCAGTTATTGTCTATTCACTTAACACCAACGCTTTTTTTAAGAGTTGCAGCACCTATATGTGCCGTGTCGTCTTTATTTTTCCAGTAAAATATTTTGAACCATTTTTTGCATATACATATATGTTTTGTATTATCCGATGATTTCACAAGTAGCTCACCCTGTACAATGTTTAGATTTTTCAATAAGAGTTGAAAATACCAGGAATTGCAAAGTTAGCTTTTAATTTGGGTTTTTCTTAACCTTCCGCTCTAGAACACTTTCGACCTGTCCGAAAATGATGTCACCGTGGTGACTTGAAGGACATCGCCAACTCGGCCCCGATGACTAGAGTCACAGGTAACATTTCGACTTTTTTTAATGAGCTTTGTATAGGCCCCAATCCAGTCAGGTATCCATTTCGGCCTAAACCAGATCACTTAAACTATTGCAAATTTAGTTATATGTTGACACTGTCTTGTACAGATTAAGATAAGCGGCGAAATCAAAGAAAAATGACAACCAGAGATTTTTCCAAACCTAGTGAAATTATTGATCGGCGCAGAAAAACGTTGTTGGTGTTAAATAAGTTCAAGTTTAAGCAACGTAATAAAAAGCTTGCTGCTTTGAAGACCAAAGGGCGGTGCCTTAAGAATAAATGCAATGCCTGTTTGAAAACGATGGGAGAGAGATGCAGTTGAACATTCTCATGAACCGTAGCTAGAAAATATTTTACAAAGATAGTTACTAAGTGATCCCATCAAAAGGAATGCAAAGTACAAAGCACCGAAAAATGTTCCAAAATAAATCTTGTCTAAGTAAACATCTAATACTGCTAAACTTATACCAACATTATGTATGAAAAGAATATCTATTATTACCATCGAAACAGAAGTAGACGAAAGTTTGGAAATTAGGCAAACGAAAACTAGTAAGAATGAAGATTTGCTAGTTATTGAATTTAGAATATTTGTGCGATTTTAAAATTCTTTATTTTGCACAACTTATTTTGAATAACTTCTAAATATAGACGGATTTTCTGACGGTCATGTTAAAGACAAATCTTACTAAACCTAAAAATTGTGCTTGCCCAATATTATTGATTCATGTATGAAAATATTTTCTTTACAAGTACCTATGAAAATAAGAAAAAAACGCAGCTAACTTAACTAGAAATTGCCTTATATCAAATGCTAGTATTTTCATCACGACTGTGAATACATGGCAAATGGTATTAATTCGACAGCACATATTTGATTTTGTTCTTTGACTTGTACTTTTCACGACTAGTGTTGAAATAATATATTGTGCAACAAGTGCTGAAAACTATATTTTTCATACTTGTTGCACTCTATACTTTTTCTACAACTCCAACTATAATATTTTACGTCACATTTTAAATGGTATAATAATCAAAACAAGTTTTAAGTAAAGGCTTCAACTACGCAGTGACACCAAAAACTATTCCCACAGAGGACATAATTTCGAACATCGAGGCATCTCTTCACCAGAAGCCTAAGGAAGAAGCAGAGAGAATACGACAAGATGTAGCCCGCATCCTAAGAACCAGCAAACCACCAAAACCCAACATCAAACCCTCAGAAATCAAAGCACTCCAAAACTTAAAAAAGAACAAATACATTGTGATTTTACCCGCAGACAAAGGAAACGCCATAGTAGTAATGAACACAGATGAATACAAAAACAAAATGAAACAAATTCTCGAAGACAACACTTACAAACAAACTCAGAGGGACCCGACAACATACCTGGAAAAAACAACAAAATGCAAAATCAAGGCCGCCAATCTAGGACAAGAAATCGAAAAACGCACAATCCCTCGAGAAAAATCAAGCAGATATCCCATATTGTATGGACTACCAAAAATCCATATAGAAGAAGTACCTTTAAGACCTATAGTAACTGGATTCGCCTACCCAAAACCGAGAAAAATACCTAGCACAAATCATGCAACCAGCAAGTGAAACAGCCGACTCGTACGTCAAAAATTCCAAACATCTAACCAACATGATTAAGGACCTAAAACTACAAAAAGACGATATCCTTGCCAGCCTAGATATCAAATCATTATATCCAAGTATACCAATCGATGAAGCCCTAGACCAAATAGCCATGAACGAGGATTTTCCACACTACGTCATCGAGCTCTCAGAACACTGCCTCAAGAACACCTACTTTTCTTACGAGAACAGGATATATCGACAAACAGACGGTGCCCCAATGGGATCGTCACTTTCTCCAGTCGCCGCCAACCTGTTCATGAAATACTACTGAAGCTCTGAAGAATGCCCAAATGAAGTCAAGCTTTTGGAAACGATATGTGGATGACATTTTCATTATATGGCCACTCGGTAGAGTCAATCTAGATTTTTTCTTGGAAGAGCTCAACAAAATACAACACCGAATACAATTTACACTTGAGGTAGAGGCAAACGGTCAACTGCCCTTCCTGGATCTTTTAATTATAAAAAAGACGACTTATCCATCGACTACACAGTCTATAGGAAACTAACTCCTACCAATAGATACCTAAACGCAGAGTCCCACCATCATCCCTCTCGGATACAATCAGTAGCTGATATTCTGACCTCGAGGTCCATCCAGTTAACCAAATCCTCAAATCGCTCAGAAGAACTCCACAACATCACAAGAGCTCTGAATCAGGACAACTACAAAGAACACCACATCAAAAAGGCTTCCAAGCGAGCTACAAACCCAACAAAAAACAAAAAAGAGAGTACGATGAATCCAGACCGACAACTACACTACCATACATAAAAGGCGTAACAGACTTAATTGAAAGAATCTTAAGGAAACACGAAATAACAACAATCTATAAGCCACCAACAACGATCCACCAGATTATAGGCAATCCCAAAGATAAAATACCTTTGGAAAACCACGGGGTATACAGCATCCCCTGCAAGAACTGTGACATGGAATACATCGGCCAAAGAAACAGAAGAATCTCTTCCAGAGTGCAGGAGCACATGAACAGCACAAGAAACAAACAAACCACCTCAGCTCTGTTTCAGCACCACCAAGAAACAGGGCACACAATAAATTTCCAGGAAGCAAAACAGATCGCTCCCATAAAGCATTTTCGAACACGCACCATCAGAGAAGCCATAGAAATAGAAAAAAGAATACATATCAACAGGAGAGATGATGCACAAAATATTTCCAACACCTAGAAAAGCATCATCAAAAAACAACAACCAAAATCAACCACATCAGAGGAACAAACACATAGACAACAAACTGAAACACAGGAAGTCGGACAGACCCAAGCAGAACCAAGATACAATCTCCGCAGACGCAGGCCTAAAAAAGGCCCGGCACAGGACCAGGGAGCTCAGTTCGAGTCAAGCAGCCATCAAAGAAGCAACACTTGAAAATGCCAACTGGGATGTTGGCGAAACGTCGTGAGACAACCAATTCTACTGGCGAACGGATTGAAACCCGGAATAACACTTTTGTTCATTCTACCATCCGTGAAAACCTACGTTACAACATCGTTGAATTTCAGTTTAAACTTTCGTTTGAGTTACATTATTTTGACGAAAAATTAAACTGAAATTCAACGAAAATAAGAAACTTTTACGCCTGCTGATAAAGCGAGGTATGGCTCCGTCATTACCTAAATGAGTGTTTTGTTTTCCAAAGAAGACTTAATAACAACAGCTGTAAAATATCATACATCATGGCTATCCATGGCACACTTGACAAAAATAAATAAATTATTATCCAGTATTTTGCTTAGTAATATTTAATTTCTGAGCTTGTTTTTAATCCGATCATGAATAAATTAGTATCGTTAGATTCGCCAAAAAATCCTCTTTACGGAAAGTGCTTGTCAAAAAAGGGTCGCCATTTAAAAAAAAATAGTTAGACACAAAAATGTGATTTTGGCAACTTGTTTTATTCCCATCTACCATACTGATCACTAAAACTTTGCGAATGAAATTTTCTGACATCATCTGAGATCCATAGATTAGTTTGCGTAAAGTTAGATTAGAAGGCGTAAAAACTTTTTAAAATATCACTTTCCGATCTAGAATTGTCTCAGAAATCCAAAAATGGAAAAATATACAGGGTGTTCTATTTAAAAATTTGAAACCGGAGCCATTTCCGGTGAAACCGGAAGTGACCGGAAAGTGAAAAATATGCGAAAATTGTCCTTTTCCTATACCATTTACCTACACAAAATCTTATTTTGATAAATCTAATATCCAAGAAGTTATGACTTGTCTAATTGATTCGTTGACACCCGGTATATATATATATATATATATAAT
>JAEQML010057475.1:0-32116 GCA_016904865.1 Pissodes strobi
TTCTGATTTTCAGAGTTCGAATTATTGTTTATCATCGACATAACTATTTCATACAGCCGCTCCAGCGTTGACCCACTTCGATATCGAAAAACTATAATAATTGATTACTATTAACAATTGCAACGACTACATCTTTTGCAATGGACTTGAGCAAGAAACTATTTCCACAGCACAAAAATATCTACAATAAATAGCACTCACTAACTAAATGCGAACTTGCAATACTTATTCACTGCTAGATGCGGTTCCAGTCTATGTAACACTACTAGACACATATTGTTGCAGAAATTTCGCACTGTTTGTTTTATAAAAATTCGGTTTATTATAGAAAAGAAACTAAATATTTAAGCAGTTGAACCGCGGCAACACATGTAAGTTTCGAATTTCAGACTGCTTCAACGCAAGCGTATCGAAATAAGAGATTCTCGTTCGTATATATGAGGAGGTAGAAGCTAGAAGCGATTGCACTGTGGTGAGATCAGTAGCGTAGGGTAACGTAATTTTTTTTACAGAACTAGGTAAATTGTTGTCGTTTAGAATGCGGATACGAACGTAATTTACTTTCGTTAAAGGAAAATTCTTAAGATATGGATTTGTAGAAATTGGCTTACGTAGACACGTCTGTTGACTCATATAGTAAGTGATATGCTGCTCACAGTTGATTCGATGATTGGTGCAGATTCATCTATTTTCCCGAAATATTGCGAAATAATAACCGTTTATTAGCCCAAAAAAGAAACAATTTACAAGAAACCAAACTTACATTTAATATTAAATATATAATGGGTCAAATGGTTCTGATTGCAACCTCCCGCAAGGAGGTCATATATATTGTGGGATGTGCTAGAAAGATATTAATAGCAAGTGATTTTAATGTGCTGTTTGGTACAGATCAGAGCAAGGCCATTTCTGTATTAGATCTGCTGGAATCCTATGGATTTGAAGCGGCAGTGCATGCCAAGACACGAAGTAGGAACTGTCTTGATAACCTTTTTACAAATTTTTGCAGCTCTTACAAAGAAGTAAGTGTATATAATAACAATCTTTCAGACCATAAGTTTAATGTAAATTGTTTTTCAAACAGCCATACAAAACAACATCTAAATATCTCAGACCTATAACTGAAAAGGGAAACACCACTTTTTATGGTTTGGTTGAGAGTTTGAACTGGTCATTTATAACAGACAATAATAGCTCTGTAAACGAAATATGACAGCTTTTCTGTATATAATAAAATCAAAGGAGCTTTTGAAAGCGCATTTCCTGAGAAACATTACAAAATGAAACAGTCACCAACAGTTTTTCCATGGTTTAATACCCACCTTCATGAAAAGCGTGATCACTTGCCAGCTTATACAAAAAAAATATATAAACAATACAAAAATGATATAAAACGGGTGAAGGAGTATAATGATACCTTTATTTCCGAATCTACCAACAAACCTAAAAGTATCTGGAAAATTACAAGTAACAACCGAGGAGGCAGGGACCATCGGTGAACTTGTGGGCAAATCACCCCAAACCGATTTACCAAGTTTTTCTCACTCTCTAGTCGGGGATGCACAGTACTCTATAGAAGATGTTCACTTCCTGCTGGACCCCCAACCTCGGTTATTTCGAATTAGGGGAGGTGATCTTTATTGAAGTTAGAGGAGTTGTAATGGGCTTAAAAAACAAAGATGCACCTGATGTTTTTGGTTTGTCTGTTAAACTTATTAAGGACATCAAGAACCTCATTGTAGTACCACTGACAAGTTTCATGAAGAGTAGTTTCATTTCCTGTCTTAAACAAGCTATTGTTAATGAAAGGAGATAAGACGGATGTCTCTAACTATCGTCCGATTTTCCTGCTTCCAATTTTAGCAAAAATATTTGAAAAATTTTTGTCTTCGAGAGTGGCACTATATCTCGAGGCAAATTCATGTGTGATGAGCAGTTTGGGGTTAGGGCGAGACGTAATACTGTACCAGCTATTTCAAATCTGGTATCATTCATTATGGATGATTTTGAAACCAAAGAACATATTGGTACCATCTTCTGCGACCTAAGCAAGGCCTTCGACTGTGTATCGCACAAGTTGCTCATCAAAAAACTTCATCTTTATAAATTTGGTCAGAACGGTATTGACCTATTAACATCATATTTGGAAGGACGAACTCAAAGGGTAGTGGTGGATGGAGTGTCGGTGGACACAAGAATCATGAACACTCGGGTGCCACAAAGCTCTGTAATGGGTGCCTTACTATTCCTGGTTTATATTAATAACCTTTTTCAGATCCGGGTAAAGGAGCATTATGTCTTGTTTGCCGATGATACTACCATCTCAATCAGGGCACAGTCGAGGGCCAGAAACTGGATCGAAACAAATAGCTTAGTCTTAAATAAATCCGAGACTAGCCATCTCTGTCTCGTGGGACTGCGTTGTTCTTGGGGGTACAGATGCATAGTGCTCATGAGTGGGATGCAGATATGGAAAGGTTGACAAAGAAGTTGGGGAGCGCAATTTATCAGTGACAGTGCCCGTGGGTGTGTTGACGACTGCATATTTAGCCTTGTTTCATTCTGTTATGTCCTATGTGATCCTGGCATGGGATCATATACCCCTGTGGCGCAGGGTTTCTGCCTTACAGCGGCAGGCAGTGCAACAACTCGCACTGGTGGTGGTGGTCTGGAGTATACAGATTATTCTACGCAAACATTCATTGAGTTAAACTTCATGACTTTTCCAAATGTTTTCATACTAGAAAACCTTCTTTATATAAAGGACAATCTGGAAAAATTCCCTACAAATGATCAAATGCCAGTTATGCCATCCGCTTCAATGAACAGCTTGCTGTTCCGCTGTGTAGGCTTGAGAGATGTTGTACTGGCCCGAGATACTGGGCTGTAAAGTTTAACAACAAGCTTCCAGACTTCTTAAAAACAAAACCCAGAGGTGTGTTCAGGAGCAGGATTCGACAGGCACTCTTGAAGAAGCCTTTATATGATCCAATAGACTTCTTGACTAATGAAATAACCTTCAATGTTTCTTAGAACATATTTGTCTTTGTCTGTTAGTTTCGTGTTGTTCCATAGTTTTGTTTAACCTGTTTTAATATTTTAATAATCTTTAGTGTATTTTAATCTGTTTTTTGAGTGTTGAGTAATCTTAAGAACTGTTTTATTGAATAACTTAATCTAAAGACTTCTTAATGTGATGTCTTATTTGGTGCTATCATGAATAAATTACTTGATTTGATTTGACTATATAGAGATACCACTAAACGAAATAGGAAGAAGACGATGAAGAGAGAGTGAAAGCGCAAAACCACATTTATGAAGAAATTATTGCTGAGCAAACAAATTAATCCTGAATTTTCTTTTAAATCATACACAAGACGCTGAAAAATCAGTGATATTAAAGTTACCCAAATATGAGGCAATAGAGAAGAAGAAAGAGCGTTTAAAAAATTGTTTATGGTGCTTTCGAATGCCCAATAAAATGTTCGACTTTGAAATCATTTAGCTTTTTCGACTCCAGACCTACACAACCCACTGACGAATATATGCGTCAGGTATAAAAAATGACAATAATAAATAAGAGGATATGGAACATTAAAAAATATAATTAATAAGTTTCTTTAGTGTGATACACTCGGTGGTACACTCCAAAGCATGGATGTACACAGAGACAAACACCACATTTTGGGCAAATTTATGTGGATTCACTTCTTTTCTTTTTTTTCATCATAAAAGCTTACTTTGGCTGCAAACAGTGCATCGCCGACCCAAATCAAGTTAGTAAAATTAGATTTTTTTTGTTATTCTCGCTACCTGCCTCAATAACAAATTTTATGGTGACGTATATATGCGGCAGTGAGCCTATATGGACTGTTGTCCTAATGCCGGTGCTGTTGAGGCATTAAGAGAAGCAATTTTGGCAATACAATAAAGTATATTATAAAAAGAACTTGCATAAAATAATTATACCTAAATAAAAACAATGAATAAAGCGGATATATGAGCAGTATGTAGCATAGAGATACCATTAATCAAAAGAGGAGGAAGAAGATAAAGAGAGAGTGAAAGCACAAAACCACATTCATGAAGAAATTATTGCTGAGCAAGCAAATTAATCCTAAATTTTCTTTCAAATGATAAGTACACAAGATGCTGAAAAATCATTGAATTAAATTTTCGCAAATATGAGGCAATAGAGTTTTGGAATGCCCAATAAGAAATTCGACTTTGAAATCACTTTACTCTTTCGACCCCAGACCTATATAACTATGCCCTTCATAGAATCGCAGGGGTTTTTATAAGCCACTAGTGACACTGACGGATATATACGTCAGATATTGAAAAATGACAATTAATAATAAATAAAATACTATAGAAGATTAAAAAATATGTTTAATAGGTTGCTTTAGTATGGTACACTTCAAAGCATGGATGAACACAGAGCCCATTTTGCGCACATGAATCTGGGTTACCTTCTTTTTTTTCATAAAGCTTACTTTGACTGCAAACAGTGCTTCGCCAAACCCAAATCGAATTTCTAAAAATAGTTTTTTTTTGTTAGTACCACTACCTGCCTCAATAACAAATTTTATGGTGACGTATATATGCGGCAGTGGGCCTATATAACCTGTCGTCCGAATAACGGCACTGTGGAGGCTTTTAGAAAAGCAAATTTAGAGAAGCAATTTTGTTTATAAAAAGAACTTGCATAAAATAATTATAACTAAATAAAAGCAAATAATAAAGAGGGCATATAAGCACTATCATTTTATAATAAAATATAAAATTGCACTATGTAGCATAGAGATATCATTAATCGAAAGAGGAGGAAGAAGATGAAGAGAGAGTGAAAGCACAAAACCACAATTACGAAGAAAATAGATACGTGGAAGTTACTGTTGGTTGAGCAAAGAAATTAATCCTGAATTTTATTTTAAATGATACAAAAGATGCTGAAAAATCAGTGAATTAAATTTGCGCAAATATGAGGCAATAGAGTAGGAGAAAGAGCGTTTAAAAAATTGTTTATTGTGTTTTGGAATGCCCAATAAGATATTAGAATTTGAAATTATTTAGCTCTTTCGACCCTCAGACCTACATAACTATGCCCTTAATAGAATCCCAAGGTTTTTTTTGCTATCTGACGACTATATACGTCAGGTAGAAAAATGACAATTAATAATAAATGAAATAATATGGAGCATTAAAAAATATATTTAATAAGTTTCTTTAGTATGGTGCACTCCAAAGCATCTATGTACACAGGGACCAACATCCTATTTTGTGCACATGCACCTGGATTTGCTTCTTTTTTTCATGAAGCTTACTTTGGTTGCAAATAGTGCATCACCAACCCAAAACGAGTTTCTAAAAATAGATTTTTTTTGTTACTCCCATTACCTGCCTCAATAACAAATTTTATGGTGACGCATATATGCGGCAGTATGGCCTGTCGTCCTAATATCGGTGCTGTTGAGGCATTTAGAAGCAATTTTGGCAATAAAATAAAGTGTATTATAAAAGAAGAAGAAGACGAAAAAGAGAGCGTTACAGTTAGAGGACAAAACCGCATTCATGAAGAAAATAAATACGTTTGCTGAAAAAAAAAAACAAATTAATCCTCAATCTTCTTTTAAATGATACACAAAATAATGAAAAATCAGTGATATTCAATTTGCTCAAATATGAGGAATTTACAGAAGGAGAAAGGGCGTTTAGAAATTTGTTTTTGATGTTTTGGAATGCTCAATAAGATATTCGACTTTAAAATCATTTAACTCTTTCGATCCCAGACCTAAATAACTATCCCCTTCAAGGAATTCTAGGTTTTTCATAAGCCACCAGTTCCCCTGACGATTATATGCGTCAGGTATAAAAAAATTACAATAATAAATAAGAAGATATGGAACATTAAAAAATATATTTAATAAGGTTTCTTTAGTGTGGTACACATCAAAGCATGGATGAACACAGAATCCAACACCACATTTGCCCGCACATGTACCTGGATTCACATTTTTTTTTCATAAAGCTTACTTTGGCTGCAAACAGTGCCTCGAGGACCCAAATTGAATTTCTAAAAATAGATTTTTTTTATTACTCCCACTACCTGCCTCAATAACAAATTTTATGGTGACGCATATATGCGGCAGTGAGCCTATATGAAATGTTGTCCTAATACCGGTGCTGTTCACGCCTTTAGAAAAGCAAATTTAGAGCACCAATTTTGGCAATACAATAAAGCATATTATGAAAATAACTTGCATAAAATGATTATACCTAAATAAAAGCAAAGCATAGAAATACCATTAATCGAAAGATGAGGAAGAGGATGAAGAGAGAGTGAAAGCACAAAACCACATTCATGAAGAAAGTAGATACGTAGAAAAAAATATACACAAGATGCTAAAAAATCAGCTAATTAAATTTGCGCATATATGAGGCAATATAGTAGGAACAAGAGCATTTAAAAAATTGTTTATTGTGTTTTGGAATGCCCCAAATAGATAATCGACTTTGAAATTATTTAGCACTTTCGACCCCAGACCTACATAACTAGAATCCCAGGGGATTTTACAAGCCACCAGTGCCACTGACGAATATATACGTCAGGTAGAAAAAATGACAATTAATAATAAATAAAATAATATGGAAGATTAAAAAATATATTTATCAAGTTGCTTTAGTATGGTACACTTCAAGGCATGAATGAACTCAGATACCAACACCGCATTTTGTATAGAGGACTGAACAGGGGCTTATTTTTTACCTTCCCTGTATTTTTAAATATAACCAGAATAGCCATTCGATGTATTTTTATTATGCTAAATTCAAAAATTGAACCAAAAACAAAAGACTTACGCCATGAATGAACTTTTTTTTAAACGGAACACCCTGTATATTACAACATTTCCCGACTATCTAGAGAAATTTAAACACATTTCGTGTATAATATCCTATCCCTATCTTTAACTGTTTACGAAATATTGACAGTTGAAAGTCGGGCATTTTGACATTTTGACAGGCTCTAAAATCTAAATCGCACGAGTTGAAAGAAAAGGGTTTGCACATTCCTACCTTAAATTTAACCGGAGGTTTTAAAGTTCCGGTTAATTTTATTCGCGGGTTAAATTCGAAGTTACTGTCAATCGATAGCTTATGAAAACCTAAGCAATGTGCAAACCTTTTTCTTTGATCTCGTGCGGTTTCGATTTTAGGCCTGTCAAAATGTCAAAATGCCCGACTTTCAACTGTCAATATTTCGTAAACAGCTAAAAATAGGTATAGGATATTATACACGAAATGTGTTAATTTAGTCCAAAAATTTAGGAATATACATGGTGTTCCATTTAAAAAACAGTTTGTAAGTTTTTTGTTTTTGATTCAAATGTTTTTTAGTTCAATTTTTTAATTTAACATTTAAATACATTGAAAGGCTATTTTGGTGTGCTTTAAAAATACAGGTAAGGTCAAAAATAAGCCCCTGTTCAGTCCTCGTTGGACCTGGATTCACTTCTATTTTTGCAGCATGGAGCTTACTTTGGCTGCAAAACCAAAATTGAGTTTCTAAAAACAGATTTGTTTTGCTACTTCCACTACCTGCCTCAATAATAAATTTTATGGTGACGCATATATACGACAGTGGATCTGTCGCTGACGGGTACGGGTTTACACGACCAAAAAACGTCAAGCGTATATATACGGCACTGGAACTCGACGCACTTTTAGTAACTGGCTTATAAATACGGCGATGGGACCGAAAGGATTAAATAAGAATTTTCAAAATCGATGGATCGGTAGAGGAAATGATGCATGCACGTATAAACTGATCATCCAGCTGACCTGATTTAATGCCTGTGGATTACGTTTTAAGGGGAGCTCTTAAAGATATGATATACGTTAGACCAAAAAACACCGAAGGGGTTAAATGAAGAGATGATGAAGAAGGTGCAGTCGAACTTTCTTCGTAGAATTAATTTTTATGTCTGTCCAGGATGGGCAACATAAGATGGCCCTATAGCTTATATCAGAAAGTACAGGAGATATGAGGAAAGTTCAAATATAAAAGATTTAAGACGTATTGTTGGGGAAACACCCCAACATGCGTATTAATTTGCGTTTTTCACCGTATAGTTTGGTGATAACACCCTGTATGTCCGTAGTATGAATGAGCCATAATTAATCTCTGAATAAATTTATTTCACCCCAGGCAAACAACAATTTGTGTATCTAAAGCTTCACATTTCAGTTACTCCTTAGTCCGAACCTGGATTGTCGGTATAATAGATTTCGTTATATGCAACAATCGCAAGCTGTCACTCCGACAAAGAAATCGTTATTAAGCGTTCTCAATTTAATATATCTTTGTCTCCGTCAATGTTGTGTAAACAACAATATGTCAAATAAGGAAAGAACATGTTCTACCCTCTCAAATGCATCCGTCTCCGCGCCATTTCCCGCTTTATTCTCCCTGCCGTGCCAGTAGGAAAAATTAGATTAAAGTGCCTTACAAGCACTCACCCGTGAAACAACACTCCAGTCACCGCTCTGTTTGAGTTTGGCGTCAAAAACAACAGCCCTTGTCGCTGCCCTGTTTAATCGAAAAAAGAAGTAATAAAGTGCCTTACAACCACTCAACCGTGGTGCATCGATCTAGTCATCGCTCTGCATGAATTTGGCGCCAAGTACATCAGCCCCTGTCGCTGCCCTGTCTGATGCCCAGATATTTAGTAGTTTTCTCCTTCGTTTGCACAGATATTTAGAAAATATTTGCTGGCTGTAACTCTGTCCTCTTTCTCCAAGCTTGAATAAAGAACTCCTTTGGGCGTTTTATCGCATTTTCGAGACAATACAGTTCGTAGCGTCTCTGCTGTTGAAGATAGAAGAAATAGACAAATCTATTCCTTTACTAAAGATTCGAATCAAATGTTCTGTATAAGCGATCTCTGGCAATGTTAATTGAGAGAATCTAAGAAGATGGAAAGTACAAGGTATTTTGTGTGAACGGAAAGGCAGTTAGTTAAAAAAAGAACGTTAATTAAATTCAGTAAAGAAAAAAATTATCTAGTTCATCTTAGATCTAAATAATCAAGTAGTTTAGTTAGGCACTTAATCATAGTTAACCTTATGTACAGTACCTATTTAGTTTTATGTATGAAAGGATGAATGCTTGAAAGTAGTTAGAAATTACTGTGTATATTAATCATAGTTAATGCAAATTAATTCCTGCATTATTAAAGAATGTGATACCTAAAATACATGTTTCAATTCACACCCTATGAATAAAACCCCCACCACACTATTTTAATACAATCCACTAATTAAAGTGGTTAATTATAAAGTTACCACATTTGTGGTCATAAATGATTGAGAAATAATTGCTTATACCGATCACATATTATATTTTAATTTTATCATATTTATCATAACCAAATGTCATGCCAATCATACTATTTTTAAGATAAATATTTGCAAAACAAACATGTTATTTCCTATATTTTTTCTTCTTTACTCTATAATTCGCCATTCTTTTTATTGTATCTTTTATATTTGTTATATTATTTCCAGCCTCATTTTTCCTTATCTATTTTTTATGGTTCTCTTACTTACTCTCTATTAATTTGAATATATACGTTTTGAATTTTTTCTGAAATATGCATTGTTTACTGTTAAAAGCTGAAGAACTTCTGTGCAAGCGATTGTCTGCATTTATGCAGGATAATGATTGATATCCTTCTCTTTGTAAAACAATTTTACTTCAATTATTAATAAATATTAGAATATATTAATGTTAATTGCCCTTAAATTCTTACAAGTTTTACATCTTCTTTAACTCGAAAACATGTATTTTCTATATTGTAATTTAAGGCAATTTATTTTTGAAAGTGTAAATACCATAGCCTTGGATTGATTAATATTTAGCCAACAACAACCATCTTTTTCTGCCCAATCGCCTGCTGATCCTCTCTAAAAATCTAAGAATAGGCATAATTTATGAAAAAAGAGAACAAGCTTACTATACCCTGAGGGATTTTACAAGTGCCAACGAACTGGTATAGGATGTTTATATTAATATTAATATTTTTCAACGTTTTATTACCAAGTAGACTTTATATTCCGATTAAAATGATAAAAGGGACAAAACTGTTGATTGTATAAATATTTAGTTTCAAACTTCTTTGCCCCTTCACTTCCCCTAAGGTTCATTAAGAGTTCTAACTGAATATTCCTCGGCATAGACATGGGCATATTTTTTCATTATGATTTTTTCTATTTTCTTCCTTGCGTATTAAGGAAGAGTGCCGCCAGAAGACCCGGAGGAACACTCAATGTATCAAGAATTTAATGGAAAAATATTTCATTACCCATTCTGCCATTATTGATATAATCAATTATTTTATTTTCTCATGTGGTAACCTCATGTCTCAAGATCAGTCACAATAAAAACTTGGGGTTTACTATCAAGTAATTTTATTTCTAGTAAGATTGAGTGGCATTCGTGTCATAAGCCAATCTGTTAAGCAAATTGAATGACGTCAAAATACCTTGTTAATTTTTAATTGCAAAAACTTATTTGCAATAATTTGATATCAATGCGTAAACATTTTTGACCTTTCCCGATCTAAAAATAACCGAACTGGATTTAAATTTATATACCAGATAACCGGTCAGTAGCACACCATTCTTAAGAAATGTATAAGTGAATCCTTTTTTTAAGTAAAATAGATCATTAAATAATGCCATATCTGTCGTTAGATATTTTTGTAGAAAAAAACACTGAATAGGGATTTTTTGGGGGTCTGCAGTTCTGAGCCTTTTCTTCGCGAAATGTTAGTTAGAAACATAGTTAGTAAACACATTCTCATTGATTTTAAAATTCGATACTTATACTTTCAAGCCTCCTCAATTCAGAAATGATCACCTATTTCTGTAGAAACGATTATTTTTCGAAATATGATTGTTTTTTAAATTGGAAAGATTTTTTACAATTTTTAGCTCAACTTTGAGCCCCTATAGAAGATATAAAATACAATACAGTTAGACAGGGAATTTCTAGGAGAAAAATTCTCTAAATGCTTTTATCTTTCGAAAATGTCGGGAAGATGGACTCTTCAGGGAAAATGAAAAAACATCGATTTCTACTTAAAAAAAATTATGGTTTTTATTTCTCTTCCTCGAATAGTATTTTTTTATTAAAAAAACCGATTACTTGAGAAAAGTCTACGCCAAAAACTCTATTAAGAGACACTTTGGAAATAACGATGCCTCTTGTATAAGGTGAGCTAGTTGAATTTAAACTTTTCGCCATTTCGAGCTTTAACACAACACGTCACCACTTCATATTTTATTACTGGAAAACCGAGTAATCGTGAGAAATCAAACTTTCTTCATGACGTGAACTTTCGCTGGGAGAAGCTTTTCTTATTGATAGATTTGAAATGATTTGTTGGAGACGAGTATACTTGAGGTCATTCCGAAAATAATTTTGTTTGGATAAAGCTTATTGGCTGAATGAAAGACACATCGTATCAAAAGTCTGCAAGATAGAAAGAAACACCCTGAGTTCTCTACCAGCGGTCATGGAGAGTTCTCTACCAGGGACATGGAGGAGTTATTGGCGAATATAACTGCGGAAAACTGGCAAATCGCCTTGAATTATTATATTATAGTAGAGGAGAAAAAAGGCAAGATCTTGACGACATGATTTACGAAACTATGGATTCGGGCCTTTAATTATTGGCTTGGGCTATGACGACTGTGAGGATGATTCCATCGACCTTTGTTGGTCTATTTGCATGCGATAATGTCTTTATTTTGATGAATTAATATGTGTAATCAAAAAAAGCGAAAAGTCATAATAAGACCTATATATATTATACTTCATTACGTCTTCAGGCAAATTAAAAATTAGAGCCCCCCCTCTCCGACAATGTGGCTCCAATTCATTTCTTATCCTTCATGCATTTTATTGCACAATTGTTCATTCACCAGTTGCAGGATAGCCTGGACTACGATTTCTGTTCGATTATGCTAAATATATTCATAAAATGGATTAAAGAGCTAAAAGTGTTTTATAGCTTCTTCTATCTGCGAGTATGGTATAGATTTTACGAAGGCCTTTATGGCATATCATACGCTATAAAGTCTTCGGATGTCATTGATTTGGCTTTGAAGCGGTGTGAAGTTAGCGAAAAGAAAGGTCCGAGATTTCGACAATCCCACACCAATGTTGCCAACTCTGTCAGCAGGAATCAGCTGACCGCAAGTGACGTCATACATCGAAATGTAAACAATAGCAATGTTTTTGAAACTGGGGATGATAACCAAATAAAAGGCACTTCGAATGTTACTCCCTATGTTACAATTGACCAAGTAAGTGAGGCCGTAACTCATGCTATTGCAAAGCAGGGAAGTAACAAAAAAATAGGTGACAACAATCCTACAAAATCTACGGATTTAAGGGACGTCAAACGTTCGTCACCGACAAAAACAATGGACCCATTAGCAAAGCCAAGTCCCACAGGTGTTAAGCAGATGAAATGGTTTTTTTGTAAGCCGGATTAGCAATGCAGCTACATGTGCAACTGTAGTGGATTATATCAGTACAAAGCTTAAGACAAAAGAAGATATCTTGGTTCATAAGGTAAGAGACGGACCTCGTTTTAGCTCCTACAAGGTTGGAGTAAGGACTTCAATTGGTGATTTATTAACTCAGGATAATTTTTGGTCAGAATTTGTAATTGTAAAGGATTTCGTACAAAGGAAAGTACAACATAAACAAACTCACCATTTTTTCGACAACAGGAGATGGAAGGACAAGTATTGGCAAGAGAAAGGAAGGATGTCTTAAGAATTGTGCTGCTATTTGTAATTACGATATTTTAATATTCACAGAGACTTCTTTGACAGATAATTTTTCAAATTTGGAGCTAGGTTTACTTAACTACACTATATATCGAAAGGACAGAAACACTACATTGACAGGGAAAGGAAGAAATAGAGGTGTGTTGATTGCTGTGCGGTCCGGTTTGCTCTCAAGACCTGTAAATCTGTCGGATATTAAATCTGAGGAAATATGGGTTTCTGTTGAGTGCCACTTACTGAATAAACTATTTTGTTGTGTTTACATTCCACCAGGCGCCAATGCAGATGTATATGATTTGCATTGCAGTGCTGCCGAGAGAGCTGCAGAGGAATTTCCAGAGTTTTCTTTGTGCATTGCTGGTGACTACAACCTCCCAAAACTTTCTTAGTCCAATGACGCAATGGGAGCACAAACAATAGGATACAGCGGATGTGCAGTGTCAGTAGTTGAAACATTTCCCTTCCTAAACTTGAGTCAGATTAACAATGTTCCAAATGCCAATGGTGTGTATCTAGATCTGGTTTTTACTGACAATCCTGAAGACAAATTGGAGTGTGCAGATGAGGTGCTACTGAAATGTGATAGGCACCATCCTGCCTTGCAAATCTATTTAAACTGTGATACTACTGTTAGGTTTTTGGATATGAAGATGAAATTGTAGATTTTAAGAACTGTGATTTTGAGGCTGTCAGTAGTATTCTCCTAAATATTTATTGGGATAAATTGTTAATGTTGGATGTGAATAGCGATGTAGCTTATTTTAGCAATTTTGTTGAATCTGTGATTAGCATGTATACACCAAAGAAAAAAATTAAAAATAGGTTTAGGTTTCCCACATGGTTTAGTCCTGAGCTGAAAGCCAATATTATTGAAAAAAAGGTAGCCCATAAAAAAAATAAAATGTCTAGAGCCACTGATGATTAGAGTTTATTTAGCAATCTTAGGTCATTGTGTAAGTCTCAAACTGATGAGTGCTATAAATCATATATAAACTTTACTGAAAACTCTGTTTTGCAGGATCCCAAGAACTTCTGGAAGTACGTTAATTCCAAGACCCATGATATGGAGCTCCCACCTATGATGATGTACAGGGGTGACTCATGGGCAGATGGGAAAGGCATGGCTGACCTGTTTTGTAAGCACTTTTCCTCTGTCTATGTTTCATCTGCTCATGGGATGGGAAACATGGGTGAGGCAGATGTATCCAATTATGATATTTTTCCATTTAGGGATATGATTGCTGTAAGCCGTCTTACATTGGGAATCACAGAGGTTTTTGAGAAACTTTATCCCATTAATGTTAGGAAGGCACCTGGTCAAGATGGCATTCCTCCTTTGTTCTTCAAGAGATGCTCTTTTGCACTTTCACGTCCACTGTGGCTTATTTACAACAAGTCTCTTAGCACTGGCATCTTTCCAGAAAAGTGGAAGCTTTCGCATATTTCACCAATATACAAAAATTCTGGCGACAAAGGTAATGTTGAGAACTATAGACCAATATCACTGATGACTCAGTTTGCAAAGGTATTTGAATCGATACTGACAGACTTTTTAACATATAAATGCAAGAATGTAATTATTAAGCAACAGCACGGTTTTTTGCAGGGCGGATCAACTACAACTAATCTACTTGTTTATGAGCAGACTCTGGTGGGAGCCTTGGAGAGGGGTGTGGCTGTTTATACAGACTTTTCCAAGGTTTTTGACAGAGTCGATCTTGAAATCCTGCTGTGGAAGCTGAGTCGATATGGTATTGGTGGTTCTCTGCTGGTTTGGTTGCGTTCTTATCTAACTAACAGAAAACAGCTGGTGAAAGTTAAATCTCACTTGTCAGAGGTCATTGAGGTAACATCTGGAGGGCCTCAAGGAGGTCACTTGGCTCCCCTCCTTTTTAACCTATTTGTCAATGACATTATCACATGTTTTCATCATTGCCAGTTCCTGCTTTATGCAGATGACCTTAAAATTTTCAAATGCATTGACTCTGAGGGTGATATTAGCCGGTTGAAGGATGATCTTGGCAGGTTTGAAGACTGGTGTAGTGCGAACAAAATGAGTCTCAACCTTGATAAGTGTAAATACATTCAGTTTACCCGAGGGTTGAATCCTGTATTACATGATTACAGTCTGTGTCATCATTTATTGGAGCGCGTGGACACTATTAGGGATTTAGAGATTCTTTTTGATGTTAAGCTGACATTTAATGAACATGTCAACGGTTGTTGTAATAAAGCACTTAAACTTCTTGGCTTTGTTAAGCATCATACCAAGCACTTTCAAAACATATGGGCTTTAATCTCACTTGGAAAACAGTACAAGTGTCTGGTCGCCTCACTTTGAAGTCCATATTAATACTATAGAAAGGGTGCAAAGGAAGTTTGTTAAATATGTTGGTTTTAAACTAAATATAGGCTGGGATGAACTGAATTATTCAGAAATTGCAGATCTTCTTGCCCTCGGGTCTTTAAATGAACGTCGCAAGTTTTTCGACCAGCTGCTTGTCATTAAACTTTTGAGAGGTGCAATGGAATGTCCTTGATAAATATTAGAGTTCCTGGTAGGAGCTTGAGGGAGGTGAGGTCTTTTGCTGTTGGTTTTCACAGAACCACATATGGGAAGCACAGCTCAATCGACAGGGCACTGAGATATGCTAATGAGATTGAGGTTGATGTGTTTACATCGTCTGTGGCTCGGGTCATGTCTCATTTGAAATAAGATATTGCATAAAGTAAATACTATTGACTACTTATACTATTTAACCTTAACTCATGTGCAATAATAAATATGGTGCTACCTTTTATTGACATTTTAAAGCTCTTTCATCACTATTTGTTCCTGTTTTTGATAATTGTATTTTTATTTAAATTTTTATCTGTTTATTATTGAGTTTTAATTCTGTCCATTTTTATTTTGTTTTGTTTTTAATAACTGTCCACATGTTTAATTTTAAGTGGAATCCTTTACATCCATTGTTCGTTTATTTTATTTTTAGTTGTTAGATTGCTAATTTGTACTTATCTATATATTAAATTTGTAATTGGGCTTGCCCGTTTATTTTGGAAATAAATAAATAAATAAATTATTCAAGATGAAAAAAACCAAGAACCTTATTCGAAGAAAAATCTGTAATCGAGTATTGAACTCAGAAAATCTCACCATGTCGGCTTACGTTTTAAAAATACCATTTTAATCCCTAAGTATCGCATTATGTTTTAATCCGGTTTCTCTCTGACGTTATTTCTTGTATTTAGGCCAGAAAATTATTAGATAATTCTTCTTTGAACGGGGATCCTTAAATGGAATATACGTCTTTAGGTTTTAAGAAGATCTCATCATACGTCAAGTGTTATTTAGATGACTAATATTATTGTAATTCCATGTTATAAAGCAGCAAAAAAAAAGTGAATATATTAATTATGTGTTTTTGTCCATCTATCAAAAATTGGCCTCATGCATCCCGTGTTACATGATGTCGGATTTACCGAGCATAAAAGCGGCATGTTTTCAACATAAATAAGCAAGTTAGTTGGAACAACGATCTATGAGAGCTGATATTATTAGGATGCAGTAAAAAGCCCAATTTAAAAGCAATTGGGATAAAAAAAAAACCAAATGATTAGGAAAATTTTATTTATTTATTTATTTATTAAATATCACAAACAATAGCCAAAGTGGCTGGTGGTTGTACATAAACATACCTATTTAAAATAAATCATAAAATCACATAAAATTAAAAATTTACATAATATCTTACAAAGTATCACACTATGCCTTCTACAATACTTAAAACATTTTTACAATAGTGTGAGTAAATTTAACTTTATACTACATTAATATTAATTTTATTCTTGAAGGAGTAGAGACTGGGGAAACCATCATGGAATATAGATTTGTCCAAAAGGTTCCACAGCCTCACTCCCACACTCAATGGTGAGTAAAATCCTATATTAGTTCTAGTCCTAGGGGGATCAATCTTAAATTCATGATCATTTCTGCCTATATAGGTAGGTGGATGCAGTGCACTTTTCAAAGCAAACAAGTATGGAACACCAGACTGTACCTTGTGTATCATCAGCCTTAGATAATTTTCTCTGCGTTGATGCCAAGTAGGCCATTTTAAATTATTTAATGCCAGAGAAGGGCTGAAATCTCTTCCAAAGTTCAGATAAACCCCTTTGGACCATTTTCACCTCATTTCTAAGGCCTAACTGGTTTGGATGCCACACTGTGGGACAGTATTCAATAATAGGCCGAACATAAGTTAGATAGGCCTGCCTCCCTAGAAGCTTTCTTTAAATTCCTCATAACGAATCCTAAAATTCGGTATGCATCTCTAACCAGACTGTTGATATGAGATTCCCAGTGAAGATTAGGTGAGAGTTCAATTCCCAAATATTTTAGCGTATTTACTGAGACAATAATATTGGTAGAGATCTCATACTCAAAATGGACCTTCTTTTTGCCAAATGAAATAAATTGGCTTTTAGAGATATTTACCTTCATGGCATTTGATAGAAGCCATGCTTGGATTTGTAAAAGGTCATTTTGAAGACACATTGCGTCGGCGTCGGTGTGATCCTTGATTGTCCTATAGATCAAGCAGTCATCAGCAAAAAGCTTCACAAATCATTTATGTAAATTAAGAAGGCCAAAGGACCAATACCACCTGATGAGATCTCTCTCTGTGTTGAAAGAGATCCATCCACCAATACACATTGGGATCTACACTGAAGAAAATTTTGGAACCACAAAATAACCCTTTTATGAATATTTAAGTTGGAAAATTTAGCCATCAACTTATCATGAGGCACCACATCAAATGCCTTTTTAAAATCCAATGCAATAGCAGTGGCGTGCAGTGCCATTTAGGAGAGGGTAGGCAACATAATAGAAAATCATCCAAAAGGAGTAAGCCCGCTGCAGGCGCCGCCGTAGGTAGAATTTTTTTTCAGGTGCCACGCCCAAAAACGTCCATTTTGGGGCTCCAAAAAATGTAGGCATAAAGCCTTTTCAATTCGAGTTTCGCCAAAACTATGCAAAGAAAACGCGTTGTAAATGGTTAGTGGACTGGCCTTGTTTTTCTGAGACATTTGACACATTATTTACATCAATATACCACGTTTACTCTACAATTTCCTTCTTCGCACCTGCAGAGCCACTAATAATTATTGTCATGGATTTTGTTATTAAAATATCGAGGTTTTCTTTCTAACCAACAAAACTAACCCACATATAAAACAACAACCCCTTGTATAGATACTAAACTAACTAAACTTGCAAAACTATAACTAAAAGCGCAGGGCGTCAAATCCCAATCTCACACAAGAATAGGGCACATCGAAAAGGGAACCTGAGATTATTCTTATTTATGGCTGGCCAATGCCGGTGTTGTATTATCGGGTTTCAGTTTCTTGCAAAAAAAATGCATGGCGTTATTAATACCCAGATATCGAAATATTAATAAATTTAGGGATGCCCCATGTACTGTAATTTTAAACATTATTAAATAATAAAGGTTTCTTAACCAAACCCTTTAATGATGTAACCGGTAATCGCTTTCAAACCAATTACTAAAGCGCAAAAAAAACAATAACAATATGATCCTTGGTAATGTCTATCAAATCAACATATTAATTAAAGAGAGCACATTTTGGCAACAGCACTTATCGTTGCGTCGCGTCGCGTCGGCCCGGACCATCTTCGCATGTTTTGTCTCTTTTCTTTTTTATGTAACGTTTCATTTGGCTGTCTTTTTTCAAGCACTGCTTTTCACAAGCGGGTACGGACAGTGTAAACTTTGTAGTCTCGAGCCGTTGAGCCGCGAGCCAGCTGAGGAACATAACGAGAAATCTGGCGCCAATTTTTTCGTTTGTTGTGCTAGCACATATTGTAACTAAACGAGACGCTAAATCCCTAGTTACGATTCAACAGCCGGGGTATTATAATGGCTTTGCATGTCCCTCCGCTCGCTTCGCTCGCTACGGGGGCTCAATCAACAAGAACTAACCAAGTGCTAACCAAAACTAACCCAAGGCTAACAGAAACTAACCCAAACTAATCCAAAATTAAGGAAAATTAAAGTAAATTAATAAAAAAAAACATATCATTAACAAAAAGGTAAACAAAACATCTGTCGCGACCGCTGGGAATCGAACTCGCAGCGCAGGAATGACAGTCAAGCACCCTGCCTATTGCACCACCGAGGCGTCAGAGGAGTTTTGCTAGAACGTAAAAACATGGAACACGTATGACGGCCATAGGCTGGCTCGATGACGCGCGGCTCGAGACTACAAAGTTTACACTGTCCGTACCCGCTTGTCTGCTTTTCTCTTCCATAGTAAATCCAGTATTGACGGTATAAATGCATGCCTTCGGTTTGTTATGGAATGCTTTTTAGCGGTTGCCGTCGGAGAATATTATTCCGTTTAATATAGGTAGCCTAATATGAGTGATAGACTGTGATGTTTTTCTATAATATAATTAATATTTTAATTGGCGCTTAAGATAAGCTTTTTAAATTTGGATTATACTTATTAGTAAAATTATAATTTATATTATCGGGATTAAAATTAAATGGGAAAATATAAAAAATGTCAAAACATCAGGGTAAGCAATGCATTTGTGCACGCCACTGTGCAATAGCATCAACCTGGCAATTAGTCTCAAGTGACTAAATTAAATCATATGTGAGGGAAAGAAGGGCTGTCTCACAAGAGTATGAGGGTCTAAAGCCATATTGCCTATTATAGAAAAAATTTGATTGATCTAGTTGCTCTCTTATATATTTATAAATTATTTGCTTACCAGCCTTATGCAATGGAATTACAATGGCTCTCTTCCAGTCACTGGGTAATGAAGAGTTATTGAAACTAATATCGAACAATACTTTTAGGTAAGAACTAATACTCTCAGTTGTCAACTTCAGCAGGCCACTGCATAGACCATCAGGTCGCTCTGTAAAGCTACATTTACATTTTCTTAAACACGTGACTATATCTCCCCTGGTAAACTGAAAAAGCGTAGTATATGCAGGTCCTACAAGGGAATCTCTAGAAAAAACCAACAAAATCTGTATTTTTCCTAGAAAAATTTTTGCAGAAATAATCATTAAGAACATTAACCTTATCAGCCGAAGTTGAGTGGACTCTGTCACTGACAATCAGGTACGGTAGATTTCTGGTAGAACCCTTCTTAGATGAAATATAATTATATCATTCTTTCCACTAATGAGATTTATTGTTCTGGTCAAATAATTTTAGTAAATATTCTTTCTCAGCAGTATATTTTTCCTTATTTAATTTTCTGCGTAGCTCCCGGAATTTATCTGTATAACATTGACCCCTCTTGCGATATTTATGAGCAACTCTTCATTTCCTTTTAGTATTTTTATTGAGCGATTATAATAAATGGGTTCAGTATTAAGCTTAATTTTACGCTTAGGTATAAATAGCTACCTGGCTTTCAATAAAATATTCTTAAACTCCAGCCACCTGGTCTTTTCATTTCCAGGTTTTTGCGCCCATTCTCCAAACCTGTTGCTAATATAAGCATTCAATAAATTTAAATTTGCTTTTTTGTAATTAAATTATAATTTAGTGGGATTAACTTTATCTGTTTGGGTTTCTAACCTTAATAGAACAGCCCTATGATCCTCAATACCATCATCCACAAAACAACTGGCCTCTAAACTGGGAGGCTGAACAAGAAATACATCCAACAAAGTACCCCCATCGAATGAGGATGGTCCGAGGGATGGTTTGGTTACATCACTAAAAGGCCGTACACAATTAAAGTTATTAAAAAAGTCACAAACTCTTGCCTGGTTAGACCCGACACTACAACCACCCTCCCACATTACATTGGATAAATTTAGGTCTCCCCCAAGAATGAATGATCTCTCTGCATACAAATTACACTTTAAATTTAATCTGTGGTCTGTCCTCGGGTTTGCAATGCGCTTGCAATGGGGAGAGAAAATCTAGAGTGGACTGGAGGTGGGGCTGATAGGCCCCTCTGGGCTTTAACGTCGCATCATCAAAGCATCCTTTACGTGACAAGTTACAATGAGAGAAAAGTGCTGAAAATATGCGAATTATACCTCTTTCATCTCTAAAATTGCCTTTACAGATACACGATACACTTCTGGCGTCACATATAGGTAATTTAATGATTATATATTCACCTCATAACTTATACGCAAATTATCTTTACGTTTTTGGTTTTATATTAACCGTCCCGATCATGACTTGCATGCTTATAAAAAATTACGTCGAAAAAGCTCTTGCTTTAATTTATCGTAGCGAATGCCTATTAAAGCGACTTTAAATTAAGTATTTTTTTTTAATCAATTCGACGGACAATTTTAACATGCCTAAATTTCGATTATTAACTTTGCTATTAATATTCTTTTATACTTTCTAGTTGCTGGTAAGATGGGGTGTTCCAAGTGAAATATTGTCTGATGTTGGCAAAAGAAATTATTTAAAATATTGCCTATCTATGTTAGATCCAATTAAGTTAATTTGTCACGTTCTACTTACTAACAAATTGATATAGGAATTATTGGGTGCTAGAAGCACCCAAAATAATACTTGGAGAGGGGCGGAGAATACCTGACAACTAACGCGAAACTAACCCAACAATTAATTCGTTAATACCCATCAAAAATATAGAAAAGTTGTCTCTTTGCATTTTTCGTTGCGCAGGCAACGTCGAGAAAAAATTAAAAAATATTCAAATTTCATGCAAGAACAAAAATTAAGTTCATTAATTTTAACTAACTCAACTTTGAATTTATTACAGTGTTAGTATTAATCCTAACACTCCTAAACGAATTTGATATTTCTCTCAATTTGGACTCCCTTTATATCTTAGTAAGTGGAGTCATGGACTGTTACGGACAAATGTTTATAAGGCATATTCTGTCTGAGATAACCCAAGTAACGTTATCTTAAATTGTATGTACTTACTTAGGAATCATCCTGTATAATATGTCCAGAAAACATCTAATGATATTAAAATTTGAAAGAAGTCAAATCCGTCAATTTTGTCAAAATAAACCTACGTAACTTTGAATCTTACAAAGTTAGTATTATTCTGAACATTCCTAAACAAATTTGATATTTCTCTCAATTTTGACCCCTCTCTTCATAGTAAGTGGACTCATGGACTGTTACGGATAAATCTTTACAGGGCCTATTCTGTCTGAGATAACCTAAGAAACGTTCTCTCAAATTTTATGTACCTACTTAAGAATCATCCTGAATAATATGTCGAGAAAAAATCTAAAGATATTCAAATCCCAAAGAAGACTATAAGTTAAATCGGTCAATTTTATCAAAATAAACCTACCCAACTTTGAATCTATTACAGTGCTAGTATTAATCCGAACACTCCTAAACGAATTTGATATTTATCTCAATTTGGACACCCTTTATATCTTAGTAAGTGGACTTTTGGATTGTTACGGACAAACCTTTATGAGTTCACTCAAGGCAAGTTACCTTAAATTTTCTGGTACTCACTTAGGAATCATCCTGTATAATAATAAAATTAGAAACATATTATGCTTCGCAGTATTTGGCATCTAATAAGTCACTTTTAGGTCTATACCAAAATAAGCTATAAGGCCAAAACATATCGTCCTATTCCATTACAAGGCAAAGCAGTGTACTGCTAAATTGGGACTAATTTTTTTAAAATATTACCACCATTTTCAATGTGTTGCAATGTTTTGAAATCCATGTAAGCCATGCAATTTTAAGGGACTATATACACTAATATTTATGAAAACTCTTAATAACAATCTTTTGGTAATTTAAATGTAGAAAATTTAACAATAAACTCTCCAAAATTTTCCTGCTCCTCACACTCAATTTTGCTCATTTCAAGGGCTTTTGACAAATTTAATTTATCAATATTTTGGCTGTAATTTGACATTTTTTAATAAATAACTAGGGCAATTTAAAAAAATAGATGATATACAGTCGTCTTTTAGCCGTACAAGTGTTTGAATCTTGAACTGTTGTACTTTTTATAATAATATGAGCTTCACATACTTTCGTGTTGTTTGTGGGCTCAAAGTTATCTCGGGATATGACTTTTAACCATATTTGTCGGAAACTTATGTCCTTTGGAAAACCTAAAACATAAACTTTAGGCCCATTTTTATCGTTTCCATTACAGCTAGAACTACAACACTTTTGAGGCATAATTATACTAAGTATATGTTACCACGAAACTAGCCGCAACCGAGAGAAAAACATCTAATTAAACTCGAGCAAAAAGTAACAGGTCTTTAAGTCCGAAATATACGGTTTTACGTATTAAAAATACGCCTAATATACAACGAAATAATAGGTTATACAAGTTTCATACACTTAAAAGCACATAAATGGTTCCGATTTCAGAAAAATGCAAAAAATAACACAAATTATCGCGGCCATTATTGGCAACTACTCGTTTATTTTGCTTCTTTTTTCTATTGCAATGTCCCAGATGATGAGCTGTTGCTGGGTCTATAAGGAAAGTATTATTTTAGGCAAGTGCACGACCACACAACACCCCAGCCCCCCCTCATTAACCGAAAAAATTAATAATTTAACGTTAAATTTCTTACTAACCCTCGAATAATGTGAAAATTTTAGATTGCAACAAGTACAGTTCAATTTCCAACAGAACGAGCTTTCAAAATCAAAAAGCTTGTCAAAATCCATCGTCCAGTTTTTAAGCTACGGCGTTTGAAATTGATGGTGGCAAAGAAGTATTTAGGAAGCACTAATGAAGAAATTTTTTACACTACTTTATAACCTGAAAAAAAATCTGGAAAATCATTCTTCTCCACCATATAATCTAGACGAAATAGGCAATACAACTTCAAAAAAATGTACAACAAATTGAAAGCAGTGCTAAAATAGTCTCTCTGTTTGGCGGAAAATGTGGAAATTTTTTGGTGATTTGAAGCAATTTCTGGTGGATTTTATGGCAGAAATTCTCCTAATCGAAGATGTGGCAAGTAATTTCAAAATATAGAACACAAAAAAATACTTTTATTTCATAATATTAATCTCGCATTATTGGAGTTTTCACTTCCATCGTAAGGTGTGAAGCACACACAGCTACAGTCCGCTTCAAAAAAATATTTCAAAAAAAATTACAGCAAATTGAACGCAGTTTATTGTTTTATCTCTCTATCTCTCTAATCGTTTACTTCATCTCATGAAGTGTCGTGACCTTATGTTTGTCTATAGTGTTTGTAATTCCCCTCCATTTGTCTCTATCTGGAGCACATCTTATGCTTTCTTGTAATGGTTTCCCTGTGAAGTGCTTCACTTGGTCCAACCCGCGTTTGAGCAACCGTCTACGAGCTCTAATTCCTTCGACTTGTCTTTGGATTACAAGTTTTTCAAAATTGTCATCTCTTTTTCTGCTCACATGTCCAAAATATTTAAGAATTCTTCGTCTTACTATGTTTGACAGTTTATTTTTAACTTTTAGCTTTTTCAATATTGATGTATTCGTTTTATGAGCCGTCCAAGGAATTCTCAAGAGCCTTCTCCAAGTCCACATCTGCTTTGGCAGTGTCGGAAGCCTTTAAGGTCCATGCCTCAGCTCCATAAAGCGTAATTGAAAACACAAGAGTTTCGACGTTTTGTTGTTGGTGTTATATGCTTGTCTCTCCAAATTTTATCCAAATTTTATTCACCTTGGTCATGGCGGTTTTGGCAAGAGCTATTCTCCTTTTCCCTCTTTACTTATGTGGACTCCCAGATAAATCATTTCATCCACAATTTCTACATCGCGTATGTCAGGCACTCGTTCTACCTTACTGGACGGTCTATTACCATCAGCTTTGTTTTTTAGCGATTTAGTTTCAAACCAAAGTTCGCATTCTCTCTTTCTACGCTTTCAATAAGTTCAGACATTTCCTGTTCATCCATTGCTATGAGTGTGGTGTCATCGGCGGAGCGTAGGTTATTTATTCTTCTACCTTCTGTCCACCCCTCCAAGGCTTTGCTAATAATGTATCCTTCCTAAATGTTGAATAATAAGGGTGACAGAATACGTCTCGCTGTATGCGGAAGGGATGGGAGATTTTGTCGTACGACAGTACTATTTTCAAATAGGTGTTTGAGTAAAAGGACTAAATATTGAGGAGTTCCCATGCCTAAAAGAGTTTTCCAGAGTTTTTGCCACTTAACGCAGTCAAAAGCATTGCTGTAATCGAGAACACATACATATATTGGCTTCCCAAATTTTCTTGCTTTTTCAATGATTTCTCACATTTTAAGAATTGTTCTCTGATCCTTTTGCCACCAATGAAGCCAGCCTATTCTTGTGGGATCTGTCATTCCAGTAAATATCTGAGACGTTGAAGTAAAATTCTTAGCATGACCTTGCTGGGATGGGAGACAATTATTACATTTTTGACTGGATCCTTTCTTATGCAATGGGATGAAAGTAGATGTGCTCCAGTCATTTGACCATTGACCTGTTTGCCATATGGTGTTACGTATTTTCCATAAAAGATTAATACCTTTTGCATTAAGTTGTTTTAACATTCCTGCACTTATGTTGTCTTTGCCTTTGCTTTTATTATTTTTTTACATAGCGAATGGCTTGCTCTACCTCGCACCTCAAAATATCGGGCTCTCGTTTCACATCCCCAATGGAAGATAACTCCTTCAGTTCTTCTTCAGAGTCTTCGTTTCCGTAGAGATTTTTGCAGTACTGTTGCCATACTTCATCTAAGTATTTCAGTAATTACTTTGCCATTTTCATTTTCTATTTTCCAAGGTTTTGGCTTAAATTCTCTGGTGATTTCTTTAATTCGTTGGAAAAAATTTCGTGTTTCACTCGTGTTATAAAGTCTTTCAATTTCTTCGCAAATTTTTTGGTGGTGTTGATTTTTGTCCCGTCTACTCAGGCGCTGGTATTCAACCTTCAGTTCTTCACTCTGTAAATCTGTTTTTCTAAGGATCTTTCTTTCTTTCACCGCATTCTATGTTTCATGAGTCATCCACTGCTTATTTTTTGTCTCTGTGATTCTCTCTTGTTCTTCTTCCTCTTTGGCTTCAATTATAGTTGCTTTGAAAGTGTGCCACATTGCTTCTGAATCTTTATAATCAGTGTAGTTTGGAATCTCTTCCAATTTTTCTTCTAGTTTTTGCTGAAACAGATGCATGCTTTCAGAATTCAGCAACGAAGTTTTTTTCTTAGCTTTCGGGGTTTTAATATGTATTTTTACCAGAGCTAATAGAAGCTTGTGATCGCTGCCACCCTCCAGTCCTGGTAGGGTTTTGACTTATTAATACTGGATCTCCATCTTGCTTGTACTAACTAGAATGTAGTCTATTTGGTTTCCGTACTGATTACCAGGGGATGTCCACGCATACCTACGTCTTGGGTGGTGCGGGAAGAGACTATTTGTGATAGCTAGGTTGTTTCCAATACCGCATTCCACGAGTTTTTGTCCAGATTCATTCCTGGCACCTAGTCCATATCTGCCGACGATATGTTTTACCTATTCGTCTTCCTGGGTTTATCTAATTTTGGCGTTAAAATCACCCTGTACCAGAGTTATTTCTTTGCTGGGTAACTCCTGTATAATTCGTTCTAGTTTGTTGTAGAAATCGATTATTTCGTCTTCCATGCTTGGTAATGTTGGGGCATAGCATTGGACAATGTTTAAATTGCAAGGTTTGGCACTGATTTTCATGTTGAGTATTCTGGAACTAACCGGGTTGTATCCCAATACACTTGACTGGAATCATCTTGGAATAATCATTGCCGATCATGATATCGAAAAGACAACTTACAAAATAAATAGAATAAAGACACGAAACAGAATTTAATAACTGAGACAATTTTCAAAAAAATACAGGTATAAATTTGATAAGACAAGCAATTGAATATTACAATAATTTAAAGCAAAAAGGGAAGAAAACATGTTCTTATAAAATAGTTGGCACTTAATGACAATGACAATTATATTTATCATCCAACCCTAAAGTTTCCAGCCAGGTTTCCTAACTACATATTATCGAACAGAAGCATTTCTTAGCTAGGATGAGCTATAATACCAACGTATACCGACTTGTAAATTCACACGAAATAGACACATAATTCAGGTAAACGAACCACGGAAAATTATATCTGATGGCGTCATCATTGACGTCAGAAACGTATACTTGATTTCAAAGCGTTTTACACGGTTAATGTACTACACATAATTTCCAGTTTTGGTTTGCTAGGCACGGCCATGGGCGTGCAACATCATGTTGGCGGGCCGCGAGCGAGTCTCAATACCATATACCTACAAAAGCTAATTAGTCTTTTAATTGTTGTATTAGGAATCACTTTGGATTCGGTAAATTATGTAGTTTGGGCTGTTGTTAGTGGAAAAAACGACCTCAAACCATGTCCAGTCTTTGAACGTGTCACTAACCCATCATGAATTCTACACAATAATATGGAACATATCTACAAAAAAATCGGTTTGAAAATGATATCTACGCAGCATTGGAACTTTAATAAAAATCAATGAAATACTTTCCGCAATATACTCTTGGCATGGATCTACCATAGGTTACGATGGTATCTAATTAATGTTCCTAACGTTACAACCTTTTGTAGATAGCTACGGGTTACTGGCAAAAATACTAATAAAAAATTTGAAATCGCAAGAACAATGACCTTATGTTCCAAAATTTCAATGGCTTTAGATACCAGGACTATTGCACCGGTAAATGCGACAAAATCCGAGACAATTCTCGTCACAAAAAGAATGAACGTAGACGAATTCCTAGCTCCAAGAATGTAGTGACTCTATGGTTGAAGTGAGGTACCTAGAAGTTCTGAAGGACTTCAAGCTCTCTTAAAGAGCTTAGGTTGAAAAGACAGTTAAAAAGTCGGTAGCAAAGTTTTGCTAATTGAGAATCTGGCAATCTGGTGGCTCAGCTCAGGCCGAGAATTGTGTACGGCTCGGTGGTGTAGTGGCACATGGTGGGACACAAGACCAACTGTCTAAAACTGGCAAAAATTCAAAGGGTAGCCGGCTTCGCCATCGCAGCATTAGATGTCCTGGTGAGCCTCTCACTACTCGAGGTCTGAGTTACTCAGAAGACCATATCTTCCTTCTTGTGATTGCAGGACAATGATATCTGGAGAGACACAGGAGATATAGATGGACATGCTCTAAAAGCAGAGGGGGAGATAAAGTTGTTCTCATACAAAGTTGTCAGTAGCTCATATTTTTGAAAATTGTGAGTGGAAACAATTTATTAATCGAAAACGAGAAAAACTAATTCTTGCCCCAAAACAAAGACCTAGATCTTTCCTGTTCCTCATATTTTTATCTTTCATTTATTTTGCTAAAGTTTAGGTTTTTTTTGTATAATTTTTCTGTCTTTGATTATATCAAAACGTATATTTCAAATTTTATACAGCGCCCTTTCTAAGCATCATATTATGAATAAATTATAATAATTTTCATTATAACTACGATCAAATGTTTGAATAGTGGAAGGTATCCAACATTATTAGCAAAGGTAGATTCTCGATAAGCAACCGGGCTAAACAATTATGGTATAAAGCAAATATAACTCCAATCGATCACATCAATTAATGAGCTGACAACTGCTAAAGAATCGTTCACGTTTAACAAATTAAGGTCGATGTGAGCATCATAATTATGACCACACTAGGATGGCTTTAAAGAGCAAAAAAAACTGGGTCTCAGGCCAGTGTCGTCGGGGCCGGTTTAATATGATCATACTTGTCGAAAAACAGTAGAGCCAAGATTAATGGGGCTGAGAATCGACAGAAAGTTTATTAGAAGAATTTCTTTAACGTTTAAGTACCAATTTTAATACTCCTTTGGCATAAACTGAAGGGAGATCCTATGGCACTCGACGAGCGGTGTGTGTGTGCGAAGATATTGATTGGCACGGTGCTTGAATAGCTGTAGGTTGTAATTTGGGGAAACAGATCTCCAGGGGGTGAGTTCTACAGGGATGCAGTGCGCCAGACAAAGGAGTCCTTGTAAAGCGATGTTCTAGGTGTTTCTAGTTGTACGACGAACGGGTGCTCTCTTGTCGTCTGTCATGACTGTCTGACAGGCGTTGCTGGGGGGCGGGACCCTGGGAACATCTGCCGTGAAAATATCTCGGCCACATGTCTGCGTTCAGACTATCCAAATCCAGGATCAACTCCGGGTCACCAACGAGTCGCATAGCTCTCTTCTGAATGGAACCAAGCAGCTTTAGGGTGTGTTTAGGTGCGGCACTCCAGATGTGTGAACAATATTCTAAACACGGTCTTATTTGCGCTTTGTAGATCAGCTGCTGCGGTGTATACAGTTTTTTATGTTGGGAAATAGCGCACCAAGCTTCTGCGAGGCTGATTTTGCAACATGGTCATACCAGGACATATTGCTCTTGACCGAGACACCCAGTAGTCCGATTGATGAGTATGAAGGAATGGTCGATCTTGCCATAATGATGTCAGGGCCCGCCGTATTGAATTCCTTGGTAAACGTGGCTGCTTGGGCTTTTGCTGCATTGAACTGCTCTAAATTTCTATCGCTCCAACTTCGAACTTTGTCCAAATCTTGACTAATTGTTGTAATCTGCTCCTGTCTGCTGGTAAAGGTTTTGCTGATCTAAATTGAGAGACAAGGGTACTGCCAGCAGCAAAACTGTAAACAAGAGTATTGGTTTCGCTCAGCAGGTCATTAATATAGATGAGGAAGTAGGTCATTAATATAGATGAGGAATCAAGTTGGTGAAAGTACCGTGCCCTGAAACGCGCCCGTATTAATGGTGAATGTGTCTGAGATGTGTCCATCAACTTAAATGTGCACAGATCGGTTTTTAAGGAAACTGGCAAGCCAGCTGCAGAGAGACGCTGGCAGTCCCAAGGACGGCCGGCAGTTTGTTGGGCAATCGGCCATGCCAAACTCTGTCAATGCAATCGCTCAAGAGTCTCCGTAGTTCTCAATTCCCTTACTCCATATATGAGGCATAGACCAATATGTCTTCGGACGATCTGTCTTTGCGAAAGCGCTATTGGTTGTGGCTTGTGGCTAATTATACTGTTGGTCTCCAAGTACTTACTGATTGACAAGACGTTCCATGACTTTGGAGATTATTGGAGGCAAGGCAATTGGGAGAATGCGAGATAGTTTGAAGGCATCATTTTCCTGCCTTTTTTGGAACAGGTTGCACTCGAGCGGCTTTCTAAGCAGAATAACTGTTTTGCGAAGACGTATTTCATAGTCAGGAAGGCTCAAAATTCTTACGAAAAAATATTGGAGAATTGCGAGGATTATTTAACGGGGTTTTAACCAAAATAACACAAGATGAGTTCCAAAAGTAGTAAAGTAAATAACTTGGCTCGTTAGGATCAGAAAGATGCTAAAAAAAACTGTAGGTTAGTTCTGGAGCCAAAAATATGAGGCATATTCACCTTCGATAGTGTTAAAATAATAATTTTTTCATCGAGGGAGCACAATGCTATTTTGACACCCGCTGCTGAAAGTTCCTAAAAGTTCATGACTTATTAATTTCAACTGTGGGTGTAAAAACAGCATTTTACGCCCTCAGTGCAAAGATAACTCTCTTAACACTATGGAAATGGAGACGTTTACGGACATAGATAAATGTTTTCTCATATTTTTATCTACAGAATTCACCCGTAATTTTTCATATTCGTAAAAAAATTATAATTTAACGCACTTTTTGCATAAATAACTATTTCGTAAGAGTCTTGATAAAAGAACCATTATTACAAGTGATATTTTTACAAAGCTTATTAATGCAATGTTTGTAAGTAAATAACTTGGCTCGTTAGGATCAGAAAGATGCTTACAAAAATTGCGGGTGAGCCAAAAATATGAGAGAAAATATTTACCTTCGATAGTGTTAAAGTAATTATTTTTTCACCGAGGGCGTAAACTGCTATTTTTACACTCGCTGATGAAAGCTCCTAAAAGTTAATGACTTATTAATTTCAGGGCCGGGTGTAAAAAGGGTCTCTTAGTCCTCGGTGGAAAAATAGAGTAGAAGGGGAGTGAGAATATTGCTTGTGACTGCATCAATGCGGGATTGTCGGACCATGAGACTGTTTTGGCCTATATATCACTATTCAAGTCCCAGGAGCTTAAGAGTGTTGAGCGTAGCAGAGTTTACACGGAGAAAAAATTTTCGCATTTTGGCCGTCTTTGTGATGAGACCAATGATTGGGAGAGCATATCTGACTCTGGAAGCAGGCTAGGTCACTTCCATTCTGTAATTTTGAGCATTTTTGAATAGGCATTTCCTATTGTTAATAATAAACATAAAAAGAGAAAGCCTTGGTACACAAGGGGTTTGAGGGTATCAGAAAGCAATGCGGTGCCTTCATTATGTTCGAAAGTTTTCAATGGATAATCAACTCTTCTTAGAATATTTTAATCACTACAGGAGAATATATCGTAAAACCATTGCCCTTTCCACGCGATTGTACTATGGTCGACGAATTGAAAATGTTTTGAATCAATCAAAAGAATCGTGGTGTGTTGTGAATGAGCTCAGAGGGAAAAGAACTGATGTGCCAACAGATTCCGAGTTGAGTGCGGACAGTATTAATTCATTCTACTGCAGTGTTGCTATTGAATTGACCAATAGTATTTCAGCCGTGTATGAGCCCGAACACTTCATGAGGGATATTTTGGTCCTACAAATACACTCGAGGCCAAAAGTATTATTGGAAGGATCAGGAATAAGACTTCTTCAGGATGGGACCAGCTTAAAGATTTTTTCTGCTCTTCTAACCAAGGCTCTGGAAGCCCTAACTGAGTCAATAAACGAGACTCATTTTCAACGGGTTTGTTTCCTGATTGTCTTAAGCAGGCAGTAATTGCCCCTCTTCATAAAGGCGGTGACCACAACAGCCCATCCAATTTTCGTCCAATAGCGTTTCTGCCTACCTTGTCAAAGATCGTTGAAAGGCTGGTGAGGGAGAGAATGACTTTATTTTTGAGTAGACTTTGCCTTTTGAGTCATAGGCAATTTGGCTTCCAGGAATCAAGGGGTACGGGTCGGCCATTTTTGATCTTCTTCACCTTTTTTACACTGGGCACTCTGGTGAGACGGCTGCAGCAGTGTTCTGTGGTATATCCAAAGCATTTGACTGGGTAGATTATCGAATCCTGCTGTGGAAGCTGGAAAGGTATGGCTTTAGGGACCCTTCTTTATGCTGGCTTGGTTCCTA
>MU191987.1:8529-23172 GCA_016904865.1 Pissodes strobi
ATTCAAAACTTGATATTATGTTCAGTTTAAATTTAAAACACCGTTTTTATTTAGAGTAATGCTGGGCTCTATTTTTATAAATACGTATTATAATTAATTCCGATCGAATAAAAAATAGTATGTGCAACTCGTAGGAAAATCACATTCCTGGACTCCTGTGTTGCTGGCTTCGGCTGCGCCTCGTCCAGGTATTACCACAATCGTCCAGGAATGTTTCCTCCTAGTTACATAATATACTATTGGTTGGAATATTTTGTAATAGTTTTCTATTAAAATTTGTATCCAAGTAAGACTAAATCCTCGACTAAATCAAAAACGCTATATATTCAAACTTGTTCGGGGTTTTTCCTTAACATGATTTAGAACATCTAACATGTCTTCAATCTCACTATCTTGACAGTTTATATTCCTTGCTTGTTCTTCATGCGTAAAAAGCAAGCTGTAACTCTTTCGCATGGCTAGCTATTCTCTTGTGTTTCGGGATAATTCACATTAATTTCATCAACAGCCTTCCATTTATTTTTTAACGACGGTAACTGATGACACTGATGATGATGTTGAACGGGTAGATGATTTTCAGCTGGTCATTTGTTGAAAAACTACATAAATTTGAACACTTCTAATTTCCAATATGAAAATATTATTTCGCCGCAGATGGTTGTAATTCCACATTTAGATATACACTTTTATTCTGAGAAAATATCCCTATCATATTTATGTGTAAGTATAAAGATACTTCCAATTTTATATACTTCTTGCTTTCTTTGGTCAATCTTGTATGTTATTACGAACATTTGTCAATAACCGAGGCTTTTGTTCACCCAGCAAAACTTTTTTGAAGAACGAGTTTTTCGCTAAAATCAGAAATTAAACATTTTTTACACACGCTGGATGTCCGTTGGAGAATAATGGGGGAAAGAACTTAGCTTTATCGAAGAGAATAATTCCTTGCGATTGCGAAAATTTATTGTAAAATTGTTCGGTGAAATTGGTCTGTCAAAGCGAAGGAAGGAAATCTCTAGAGGAGCGCTAAGGCCCCTTGCAAAGAGACGAAATGATGATAAATACAGCCATGGTGAATTAAGGGAATGTGCGATAACATCGACCCCTTTAAAGGTACTATATGAACCGTTCTTATATTTCTCTCATCTGGAAAGAACTGAAATTCTTAAGACTGAATATTAATTCCTCTACATCTCTGGGACTTTCATTCATTTATCAAGATAGTAGAAGTTGTTATAGTTATCTCGAACCATTAGGATTGAAATTACGCGATAATCAATAGGATTGAAATTACGCGACAATCAACTACCACAAAGTATTTTTTTTATTCTGGATTTAGAGTAAGAAAAAGCCGCCCTCTTGAAATTTTAGTCGTCGTTTTGAAATTATTTTTCTGTACACACGAACACGAATCTGGAACAACATGGAAAAGAAATAAGAACACATTTTTCAATTTACTTATCAAATGAGTTGTAACTTGCGCAGAATTATTAAAAAAAAAGCAAAAAAGCAACATAAAACAGGCGTTTCGTACGAGGGTAAATTGTTACGGTAATTTTAACAATTCCGTAACATCAGGTTTTTCTCAGTTCGCTTGTATTTATTTTTGGCTTGAAATAATAACTTTCTTCTTCAACCTATTTTGAATTACTCTCTGAACCGATCTGGTAGCAACAGTTTGGAAAATTCCACATTAAATAGTACGAAAATATTAATAAATAATGAATTTTTATGTTGCCCATCAAGTTCATTTAAAACTAATTTTTGTCTTTTAAATATACCAGTCGATAATTATCTCGTTAATATAAAATGAAAATTAATATTGTGAGTTGAATCTACGTAAATACAGCAGTAGAATATATTATTTAAATTTGATAAATAATTTCAAATATGCAGTTCAGATTTTATGATTAAAGATCGGTCGCTTCGTACGGTGAAAAAAATTGAAATATATGTGAGGACTGGGTGTCAGTGTAATTTTTTTCGAGATGTGATTTTGGTGGAAAGTAGGACTGGATTTTAAAATCCCTTGTCTTGTACCGACGACCAGAGTGAGAGGTTTGAGAGAAGGTAGGCTTGACTTTTTCTTTATTTTTTTCCGTTATCTGATCTTATTTCTAGTTTCCTATATCGTAAAGTTTGTAGGCAGAATAAAGCTGCTAAGCGTGCGAATGTCTGATATCTGCCTATTATCGTTTCACATACCACGTTGTCTTTTGCCGGGCGTATGTTGAATAAGCTCGCGAATAGCTGATATCTATCTACTATCATTGCATATATACCACGTTATATTTTGCCGTGGGTATGTTTTTGTCTGTAGGGCATATGTGAGATAGTGTTTTTTGGAGCTTAAGGCTTAAATTTCGGGTTTAGTTCAGCAACGCAACTAAGGAATCGATCAAATTGGCCTATAGGGCCCATATTTAGGTTCTAATTAGAGGTAGCAATTTTAACTAAAACTGTCTATAGTGTAAGCAGTCTAACTTTCTCTATTACCATTATCGGTTGGATTCAAGCTTAGTTAGTTATTATTCAACCTATGTAAATATTTTATCGTCACGTCAGATATTTAAAGAGCGCCTTCTCAAGCCTTCTCGACCCTGGTCGGTACAAGATCTTAATAACTCTGTTTCTTTATTTCTAGGTAAATTTGTCATTGCCTTTATCTTTGAATTAAACTGATTTTTGAGTTGAAAAGTAGCTTTCAGGCAATAATTAAATTCTGATTACCTGTTTAAATTTATTGATTTCATTTTTGGTCTTACCTGATTACTGTAATTGTTTTTTATTGAAATATTGTTCATTACAATATTTCTCAGTTTAATTTCATTTTATTATTATCTGTAATCTGTTAACTGTATAATTGAAAACCATAGTTATTGTCTACAGTCTAAACAATTCTGTGCAAATTGGCGGAGGCATATTTAATTAAATTAAATTACATTTCTCCTTCAGCGTGTTTTGGCAATTTTTCAGCATTGTTAATTGAGAAAAATTATTTCTATTTCTCTCCTATCAATTTCTGTATTAAAGACCTAAGCTAAGACAAGCGACGCTCTCCGCCATATTGAAGCAGGGTTGTAACAACATTCTTGGTGAACTCTTTAACTGCCTTGTACTGTTTTTTTTTTCATGCTACTGAGTCCACACGCACTCGGCCTACTAGTCACTTCCAGTGACGTCACAGGACAGATCCTAGGCACTACAGCAACTTCCAGTAGCCCTCTCTAGGAAGCTCGGAGGAACCATAAGGTGATTAAAGTGCAGTTATCACCAAGAAGGTTCAACAGAATAGTACATTTTAACCCTTATTTTGGTTAGAAGGAAATAGAATAAAAATTGTTTATTTGAAATTTCTAATGTTTTATTTTGCGCTCTTAACCACTACTGCACTCGAAAGAAATAACTCTAATAAGCATGCACCTTACCCATACACCCTGAGTATCTTTCAGTTTATATTTTTAGTAAATTATGTAATAATTTAAGGAAAAGTGCATTTATAGTTTATAGTAACAAATTGGCTTGTTATTTGAATTAATATAGTAATTATAATAAGGCAATTGAAATTATATCTTAACAAATCAAAGTTTATCTAAACAAATTGCCTTTTATTGTAACAAAATAAGAAATAAAACATTAATCTAATCAAAAGCGTTTTTGTGAGAGGATAAATAAGAGAAAGGAGCTTAAAAATAAACTTTATACAGAAGTTTAATGCCTTCAAATTGCCATTTTTTTTATCAAATCAAAAAATATTTGGCTGACTGATGGGAGATTTTTCTTAAATTCGTTTAGTTTGCTTCCATTCATTTCCAATGGCGTTGAGGCTTAAAGGATATAGTTATTTTCAACCAAAATTCTTGTCTTCAAATATATGCTTTAATTCTTTTTGTATTTATTAATGTTAAGTTTTCGATATTTTTTTCTAGAGGTAAGTCAAAAATTAATTGATTCATGTAATTCAGTGCCCTTCTTATATTACTATTGATACTGCCAATGAAAAGGTGCAATTCAACAAATTCTGTTTATCGACAGCACGGGATTATGAATCACTTTTGGTCAGATGTTAATCCCCATGCACAATTGATTTACAACGTTCTATTTCACTAATTCCACACTACATTCACATAACATGACGACATGGTTTGCAGCTATAAAAGTTAAAATATACACCGAAAATGGTTTTAATGGATTTTGTGATTCTGCTGCGAATTATCAACAAAATATAATTTTCACATCACCAATCGTTAATTGTTGATGGCAGAGAACGAGAAAATTTAATGACAGTATCAATAACATTTGTAAAATTGATAGTTTAATTTGCCGACGAAAAATAAAATAATGTGTTTTATGTGATATTTACAAATAAATCATAGATCGTTTGGCTACTTCAGAGTTAGTGTGAACCATGCTTAGCTAATTAAAAGTAAAATACATTTCTTGAAATTCACTAATTCTCGGGTTAAGCTGAATTATCAGGGAAATCAATACCGAAAGCTTTAGGGATGCAACACATGGGTAGTCATAATTTTTCTCGTAATTTTTAAAGAATTATTCATAGTTATAAACTGCTGAACTAAATAGTTCACCAAACCTTTTTAAATGAAATATTTCCGTAACTCATAGGTCTCATGGAAAATGTATGATGGAGAATAATACAGTTTGAGAATAAAATAATTGACCAATGAGATATTTTATACAGGATGTAAACAAAAATACTGTAAAACCACTTACAAGTACGATTTTTATTTTTCGGTTGTTATATTATATAATACTAATGCAAATAATCCTGTGTTAAAATGCAAAAACAAATTGAAGAGTGCCTGTTAATTTTAAAAAAATTAGAAAAAGGCATTTTTTCATGAAACTTCACATATCTGACAGTAACTTTCTGTCCACACGCTGAGAAAAAGTTTATACCTGAAATCCGCTAAGTATACATATTTTCAAGCCCAGTAAGCTCAAAAATATATAGAAATTATACGGAGTATGTAAAATTGCATTTGAGGGAAGATAAGGACAAAGCCTATACTTTAAATTTATAAGGCATAATGTTAACAATATTGCTGAAACGGGTTTTTAACTTTTTCTCTAATTTTATTAATAATTGAGATATAAGCCTCTGTGATGTAGAGTCGAAAATGCTAAGATATGGGCCTTTTGCCTTTATCAAAAACTCTTAATCTCTTTCTTGTAGAAGCTATGGAAAAAAATCATTCAAAAGTTTGTGTGTTTTATCAGAACCATTACTTTTACCTTTTTTAAATTAAAATTGTCGCCAACTTGAAAATGCTTATTTAAACTTTCCTTTCATTATGCAAAGTGAGGAAAATACTTTCAAAATAAAGTATCATTTGTACTTCCGGTTCTGCCTTCGAAGGGAGAACACGTTGAAAACGGATTACAGAATTCAAAACCGGATGGTGGAAGTTTTTTGCTTAGAAAACGTGTTTAACCTTCGGGGGGAGTCTGGAAAGTCGTGCTGGCTAGAAGATGTAGACGGTGGGTCGCGTAGTGGAGGGTCGATTCCTAATAGGACTCTGGTTTCATCTCTGTACGTGGTAGCGTGGCCTGATGGCGGTCGGGATTATTTCCTGTGGGGATCGGGGTCTCTGACAGAAAGTGGTTATACCTACAGTCATCCTTGCATTGAGAACTCAGCCGTGCAGTGCAATAAATCACATTTGTCTTTGTAAAGTTTAGAATTATTTGTAAAGTCGGGAATCACCAAGGGCATAACCCCGCCATATTGGAGGTTCCTTGAAATAGGCCCCTCACACTGGAATAACGTGTACCTTATGCAAGAAGGGTCGCCTTGCCTCTAATTAAGCACCGGACGAGGGGTGCGCTGGCGAAATTGCCCTTTGTGGAGCAGAAGCCATACCTATTGTCTTTCTAAGATAATAGGACATAGAAAGAAAGAAGAAGTATCATCTGACTCTATCTTTGGTTTATTGGTCAAAAATTCGCCTAACCCTGTACCAATTGTCCACGTTGCTGTTATTCACTGCCTTTAGGAATTTGACTCAGTTAGTTAGCTTGTATCTGTAGACTTAAACTTAAAAGTAGATTGAAAAATTTGTTGTCAGTGTGAAGTTTTTAAATAAAATTTTAATAAACTTATTTACGTATTTAAGCATTATTACAAAAAATCTTTTATTGTATCAAGTCGGCAGTGAGTAATTGAATAAAATATGATGTCTGTCCATAATAATTATTGCAGTCATTCGGTGCACCATTTTGAAAGTGAGAGATTGCAGTCAGCAGGAACAAGTTCACAATTTAAAGGTTTATTCATGCTAGACCGAGTCATTTACAGCAATGACACACACAGCGGTTTTCGCCGAATCGGCGGGCGAGTCGGACGCCGACTCGGCGCGTATAATATACTTTGCAAATGGGGAAAAACACACACGGCGGCGATTGACGAGTCGCTGCTTGTTAGCCGCCTCGGCACGTCATCTGATGCATGCGCCGCGCCGCGGCAAAAACAGCTGTGTGTGTCATGGTCGCCGACAATTAAAATAAATAGGTAGGAGAACTTAAATATGCACTAATAAAGTGGCGGCAATTTTATTTTTTTAAATAATGATATTAATTACTATTCATTTCATTGCCTTATCGTGCGCCACCAGCCCTTGATATGCAATCGGATTAACTGGCTCGTTAATCTTAGGTATAGGATGGACCACCAACCTACTCGGCACGGGGCGCTTGAACGGGAACCGCTGACGGAAGAACAATCGGCTCATAATTCAACATTTGCTCCCTTGTTTCCATAACAAAAGTAATAGTTATTCAGTGTATTCACTTATATAGGCCACTGGCATTAAAATCCACCCTGCCTCCTTGGGGGGAATTTGAATTAGGAAATATTCAATATATGTTATAGTTCCAGAATCGAAGTAGTATCTAATTTTATGATTTTTTTGGTTTTAAGGTAAACTCAATTCCATTCCAAGGAACTAAAGTACATATTTTAAATAATAAGTTTAAAAAACGCCTATAACTCAAATCGATTTTACTACATGCTTCACTCCATACGTAAAACCAAACAAATGGTTTGTATTCATTGAATTTTAAAATACACGAATACTGGCTAATGAAAATTGTACATAGCAATGCTACAATTATTAGCAGTAAATTGCAATTTTCGCCTCATGTCATATATCGCTTATTGTTAATGACGGGGGACGAGAAAATTTAATGACATCGCTGACAGCAGTTACAAATTTGCTAATTCAATTTGCTGATTGTATCGGGTAATGTGTTTTAATGATAGATTTATTTTAATATTGCTCAGTTGAGAGTCAGTGTTTACAAACAAAAAAATATTTATAAATAACCTATCAATTCGTATTAATTATAAACATACATTGATGAATAGTTCCGATTGGCCTTTTTGATCTAAAAAAGTAAATGAAGCCATACTTCTTAATACCCATTAATTGTTACAATGTATTACAGTGTAGGTGTATTAAAAGTAAATAAATATAATTTGCATTGAATTAAAGAAACAATAGTTCAAATAAAAGAAAATTATTTTACAAATATATTGGGGGGAAAGAATAAATTATTTTATGAGGACTAAAATAAGAGATTACATTTAGATATTATACCATATATGCAGACAATGAATTTAGTTAAATTCGTTACTTGAGAAAGCGCATTAGCTCTTTACTGTTCACTATTCAAAAGGTTTTTATTATATTACTTATCATTCAGATTTCTCGCCTTCGACAACGGGGGCAGTCACTTAATTGGTACTGGTACCAATTTGTGACCAGGACCCAAGAGGTCCTATTATGGTTCGAATGATAAATATTTTGTTCAACAACATGGGAATACCTTAATGATGGCAGTACGAAAAAAAAATAATTCTAATTTCTACTGAGTTTAGATTACCTAAAGAAAGCATCAGAACCAGATTCGTCGAAACTTCCGCCAGGAATAACAGGTTATGTAGGAAGTATCGTAACACTTTATTGTGACCTAAGTTTCTTTTGTCACTTTGTTGATAGCTTTTATCAAATACTCAAACCAAAGACACTAACTAACAAAGCGCGATATGGTCAATTTTGCCTGTTCGGTGAATCTTTTAAATCTGTGATGCAACAAATATGATATTGTTGTGTCTTTTGTTAGATCATATATATCATATAATATACCAATACACCATGTTGCGTCTAATAGGCAAAATTCAAAAATTGTAGTATATGAAGTTTTGTGAAAATTAATAAATTTTTAAACTTGGGTGATGATATTTCAACCCAAACAGAAAAATGTTTAAGGCAGCACAGTAAGCTTTTTTTGTGTAAAAATAAAAAGTTTGTGCGAAAAAAAGCAATCAGACTCGTAGGAGATTTGAAAAAAAGTCACAGCCAATGGCTTAATGGAAGTAGTATCAAAGAAAAAAAAATGTCAGTATATAGACCTTTTGAGGACTCAGGTTTGGAGACAAAAGCACGGCACATATAACAACCAGCAATATCACATATTCTTTTTCCGCATCTGCGCAAGTCCGCGCGCAAGATATTCCTTGGTAGGAAATCCGTCAAACTGCCGCCAGCGGCGTCGTGTTTTTACGACTGGTTTATTTTATTGCTATTGGAGTTAAATCGAAACCATAGGCGTGTATTTGTCAAATAATTGACATGCTGACAGACGAACGTTGTTTATGACATTGTGTAATACAAAAAGCCATGGTGTTTAAGCAATATGAACTTGTACAAACCAGAGATATTCTTCCAAGAATTTTTTTAGATTTCCTGCTCATACAACAAGGTATACATATATTTCATAACCATTGATATTTGAAGTTTTATATCACGGCTCTGTTAAAGGAAAATTATACTTTCACATATTTCAAATCCAGCCCTGACTTTTCCTACCGAACTGACATTAGCAAGGTCAAATTTAATTTTTCGCCTGACAGGTCGAGTAATATTGCTGGTTGTTATATGTGCCGTGACAAAAGTATGAAAAGTTGAGTTGTGTTGGTTAGGTAGGAAGAAAACTTGTAGCGAATTCAAGGTTGCCGGAGGCAAACATTTTTTGGAGGCATGGGGGTTCAAACCCCTTACGCCCCCCCCCCCCCCCCCCATTTACCTACGGCCCTGAGAGTGAGCGTCTGAGTTTACTGCGTTTTGGAAATGTCATTGCCTCCAATGCAACGAATATATTCTTATCTATATATAATATAGGCTCGATTTCTGAATTGTATTAGAGATCTGACCTATTTAAGAAATTATTATTATCATTAAGGCCTTTGCTTTTTTTTCTTTTTCATGAAAACCTGCCCCTGCAATCCACGGCATCATATCTAAACAAATCGGTTAAGATACCATTTTAAACCAGCACAATAATATGTTTCATTTCATTCCTGGCACGTTGCGTTTATCCTGGCCATTCTAAAGTCAAGATTTATTTTATACATGGATTTATATCCACGGCAACACAAGTAAAACCTAATAAACGTTTAAAACAGGAATAAAACCGTAAAAATAATTGTTGCACCTCCTAATTCAGGGTAATAAAAATTCCTTTGCGGCGATTAAATATTTAGAATTATTATGGCTAAATAAACTTTACGCGAATTTCTTGCAGCACATAGTTCTTTGAACGAGTTTTGTTTGTTTTGCTGAAAATTTGAACGTTATGTGGGTGACCGCGTTCATCAGTGAGTGAAACGCTCGCTACTGTGGAGAGCAATTTGACATGCATTAGTACCATTCAACACATTTAGTGGCTGCTATAAAATCCTAACGTTTCAGTAAATTATATGACTGAATTAAATTAAAAATATTTTAGTGAAATAAAAAACAAAATCCACTGCCACTGCTTTTCTATGAAATAGTATATTATTTTATATGGAGGAAAAGTGATACTTTTCATGGCGCGCTTGTGTTTAACAGCCGAACGGAGTGAGGCTGGTAATAGAGAGCAAGCCATGAAAAGTAACTTTTCCTCCAAATAAAATATGCTGTTTTTTCTTCAGATGTCGACAAATTAATGCAAAAACATCTCTTTTTAATAGTAATAATAATTCTTATTAAAGATGTGGGTTCGCAAGGCAGCTTAGACCGGTGTCGGTGAATAGGCACAGGGTGTTGCTATAGTAATGTAACATAAAGCTGTCAGTGGACACTGTCAACAATAATTATTTTTTTAAAATTGCGTCTCCGATTGCGTTTTAATTCCGTATTGATAAGCAGTTATTGAGTAAGTTCGATTAAATAATAACCAATTTGTTCCTAAATTAGTGATTTTTAGAAATGCAGTGGACAAATTGAGTGATAAATACAAATTTTAGTTTAATAAGTATCTATGTTGCTATGACAACACTTTTACGATTACTTCCGCCGGCGGAAAAGTGAAAAGTAAAGCTCCGGCGGAGGAAAAACGAAACTTCACGGCCGCCTACACAGTTGAGTAATGACGGATTTACCGACGTTTGAAGAAAAAGGTATTTTACTTTGAAACAAGGAGGAAGTGGCGCATAGCAACCCACTTCTTATAAGCAGAAAATTAGCCTAGATAACATTATAATATTCTTTATTATAAATAATTATAAATACTTCGCCTATTTTTTTTAAAGTTTAAGGGTCGGGGGTCTCGGCCCACCGGACTAGCACCTAAATAGGCCACTGTTATTGAAATTCACCCTGCTTTTTGGAGAGAATTTGATATATCAATTAAGAATTTCATTCTATACGTGGCAACCCATAGAAATAAAAATGATCTTATAGTTTCAGAATTATGGTAGTATGTTTTATAATTTTAGACAGATATGAATGACTTATTCTATTTCGTGCATTTTTTTTTTTAGTTTTTTATTATTATAATTTTAAAGCATTTTAGCCGTAAACCCAATTCCATTCCAAAGAACTAAAGTAGGTATTTTGAACAATAATACAGGAAAATGCCTTTATCATAAGTAGTTTTAAATACATGCTTCCTTCACGCCATACGCAAAACCTGACCAAATAGTTTGTATTCATAGAATTATTCACTTAGCTTTGATTGACTAAGCATCCAACATCAACCAACTACCCGAACCAGAGCCACCAACACTATCCCAACCATAGTTGAGGGTAAGCTCTCAAGCCACAGCGCGATAAGGCCTCCAATACTATGAATGTATTCTTATCTATAATATAAGTTTTTTAATATTGAAAATGCTATTGGGGTCACTTTTATGGAGACTTAATAAGGATGTCGTGACCTCGACCAGCGCATATGGATAATATTGGATTTCGTGACCACGACATAATGAAATTCCGCTGTTAACGCGGTTAATAAAATATCTTGCTTGTGATAAATAAAATATCTTGCTTGTGATAAGACGTAACGGATACTTTGACGACGCTGACGGTGTGTTGTAGCATTTTATAGTAAAATAATAAAATGGTTGTAATTTATTCTAAGTGTGTGAATAATATTATTGAATAAGGTAAGTAAGTGTTATTTTATACTGTGATTTAAATCTAGATTTGGACGGTAAAGATTAAAATGCAATGCTTTTATTACTTATTAGATGCTCGATTAGAAGATACAGGGTGATTCTCAAAATATGTCGAATTCATGACATAGTATCTGTAAAATGTGTTATTTGGCAGTTACGCTATTTAGGAACCGATTTGAGTGAAATTTTATACGTGAACTAGGAAAAAGAAAGGTTAAAAATGTCAGTTTTGCCATTTATGAACCAAATTAGATTAGGGAAGGTAAAAGGTAAATATTCTATGATCTATGTGTCAAAAATGTCAAATTTGACAGTTTTGTTATTTATTAACCGATTTGACTAAACTTTAAAAAAGATACAGGGTTATTCACAAAATATGTCGATTTTAGAAAAATATTTTTAACATAGTATATGTCAAAAATGTCCAATTTGACAGTTTTGCTATTTATGAACTGATTTAAATGAAATTTTATAATTAGATTAGGGAAAATAAAGGAAAAATAGGTTTTGACATATGTAGTACCTGACAAAAATGTTAAATTTGACTGTTTCGTTATTTATGAACCGATTTGAATGAAATTATATAATTGTACTAGCAAAAATTAAAAATAGTATATTAAGATACTAGTTTTAAAAGACCATATTTTATCGCACGAGCACGAAATTAGGAAACGACCCGAAAAGAGCTTCTTTTCGACACTACTTTGCGTATCGAAAAGACTTTTTTATGATGCCAAAATAGATAAAATAATTTTTTAAAACAGTATCTGTTTAAAATGTCAAATTTGACAGTTTCGCTATTTATGAACTGAATTAGATTATAGGAAAATATTTTTTATAATTAGATTAGGGAAAATAAATGAAAAATAAGTTTTCACATAATATGTAGTACCTGTCAAAAATTTTAAATTTGTATGTTTCGTTATTTATGAACCGTTTTGAATGAAGTTATTTAATTGGACTAGGAAAAATTAAAAAAGATAATTTTATGAAATTATTTAATTGTAACTAGGAGAATTTTAATTTTTTTTTATCATAGTATTTGTTAAAAATGTCAAATTTGACAATTTCGCTATTTATGAAACGAATTAGATTGGGAAAATAAAAGGAAAATATTTTATGACCTAGTACCTACCTGTCAAAAATGTCAAATTTGACAATTTTGTTATTAATTAACCGATTTGAATAAACTTTGAGATTAGATTAGATGAAATGAAAGACAAATATTTTTTGACAAAGTATGTATATGTATGTCACAAATGTCAAATTTCACAGTTTCGTTATTTATGATCCGATTTGAAGAAACTTTCAGATTAGATTAGAGGAAATGAAAGACAAATATTTTTGACAAATTATGTATGTATGTCACAAATGTCAAATTTGGCAGTTTCGTTATTTATGATCCGATTTGAATGAAAGTTTAGAATTAGATTAAGAAAAATAAAAGAAAAATTATTTTGTGATGGTATCTGTCAAAAATGTCAAATTTTACAGTTTCGCTATTTATCAATGTCTTAAGATTCATATATACTAGGTTTAAATTTTTTAATATAGTATCTGTTAAAAATGTCAAATTGGACAGTTTCGCTATTTATGAACCGAATTAGATTATGGAAAATGAAAGGAAAATAATTTTTGACAATTTCGTTATTTATTAACCGATTTGAATAAACTTTCAAATTAGATTAGGGGAAATGGAATACAAATATATTTTGACAAAGTATGTATGTATGTCACAAATGTCAAATTTGACAGTTTCGTTATTTATGAACCGATTTGCATAAAAGTTTAGAATTAGATTAGGGGAGATAATAGGAAAATATTTTTTGTGATAGTATCTATCAAAAATGTCAAATTTGACAGTTTTGCTATTTATGAACCGATTTGAATGAAATCTTAGAATTAGATTATGAAAAATAAAAAAATAATAATTATTGACATAAATGTTACAGTTTCGCTATTTATCAATGTTTGACCATTCTTGTTTACTAGGCTTAATTTTTTTTAACATAGTATCTGTTAAGAATGTCAAATTTGACAGCTTCGCTATTTATGAACTAGATGCCGCTATAAATCAACAGATCTTGACGACAGGCACCCAGTAGCGTAGTTATATACGAGCTTTTGGCTTCAGTAATCAATCGCTTATTTATTTGCTGTTTTAATTTAAACTGACTATTAATATTATACACTTTTTTCATGTAACATTATCATTGGGTGTCACTTCGGGTGACATGATCTCAACCCCGCAAAATTGGTAAACATAAATTAATAGTAATTAATTTGTTATATTGTGACAGATGTAAATCATAAGATTTTTAAATTTAAAAATTGTGTCAGGCATTTTCCATACATAGGATGCTTGCGTAAGGTGTGACATCCGTGAATTTTTCGTCAAATATGTACAGGGTGGCCCGTTTAAGATGTGTCTATACCTTATCTCGAAAACTACGGGAGTTGGAAAAAAATTTAAATACGAAAGTTATACCTAATAAAATGAACTTTATTTTTTGTATTGTTTTAATCGTCACTTTTTTATATACAGGATGGTCAAAGAAAGTTACAATTTTTTAAATGAAACACCCTATATTTTATTACATTTTTGGATTCTACTTAAAATTCTAAGCATATTTGTTGTATGATGTTATACCTCTAGAGTTAGTAGTTTCACAGCTATAAACAGTTGAAAATCGGTACTTTGGCTACTTTTTACCTTGGTAGCAGGAAGACCATTAAAGATGGAGTAAAATGAATTCCACATTCCTATCTTAACTTTGCAAGAGCTATCTGAAGGTGTTAATTGATGGTACCTACAGAGGTACCAGATTTGGTACCCATGGTACCACCTGCTTATTTAATACCGTCAAATAGCTCTTGAAAAGTTAAGATAGGAATGCGAAATTAATTTTACTCCATCTATAATTATTTTTTCTATTTTCCTTGACCATCCTGTATATAAAAAAGTTACGATTAAAACAATACAAAAAAAATTAAGATCATTTTACTAGGAACAACTTTTGTATTTATTTTTTTTCCAACCCCCGTAGTTTTCGAGATAAGGTATAGGCCCCTCTTAAACGGGCCACCCTGTACCTATCTAATTTGTATTAGGAATCTAACATATTAAAAAGTTATTATTATTATTATTATTATTATTATTATTATTATTATTATTA